>LR751426.1:91852-153120 GCA_902729485.2 Mus minutoides | reverse complement strand
TGGGCCTTGAATTCTTGATCTTTCCATGACTTTTATCATAAATGGGTTTTGGATTTTGTCAAATGCTTTCTCAACATCTAACGAGATGATCATATGATTTTTGTCTTTGAGTTTGTTTATATAGTGGATTACGTTGATGGATTTCCATATATTAAACCATCTCTGCATCCCTGGAATGAAGCCTACTTGGTCATGGTGGATGATCATTTTGATGTGTTCTTGGATTCAGTTTGCGAGGATTTTATTGAGTATTTTTGCATAAGGGAAATTGGTCTTAAGTTCTCTTTCTTTGTTGGATCTTTGTGTAGGGGAAGTGGGACTGTTAAGATAGTTAGTCTGATCCTGATTTAACTTTGGTACCTGGTATCTGTCTAGGAAGTTGTCCATTTCATCCAGGTTTTCTAGTTTTGTTGAGTATAACCTTTTATAGTAGGATCTGATGATGTTTTAGATTTCCTAAGGATCTGTTGTTATGTCTCCTTTTTCATTTCTGATTTTGTTAATTAGGATACTGTCCCTGTGCCCTCTATGTAGTCTGGCTAAGTGTTTATCTATCTTGTTCATTTTCTCAAAGAACTAGCTCCTTGTTTGGTTGATTCTTTGAATAGTTTTTTTTTTTTCCACTTGGTTGATTTCAGCCCTA
This sequence comes from Mus minutoides, assembly GCA_902729485.2. Lineage (NCBI taxonomy): Eukaryota > Metazoa > Chordata > Mammalia > Rodentia > Muridae > Mus > Mus minutoides. The sequence continues at coordinate 152,477 of LR751426.1, read as the reverse complement.
AGTTTGATTATTTCCTGCCGTCTACTCCTCTTTGGTGAATTTGCTTCCTTTCATTCTAGAGCTTCTAGGTGTGCTGTCAGACTGCTAGTGTATGCTCTCTCTAGTTTCTTTTTGGAGGCAATCAGGGCTATGAGTTTTCCTGTTAGGACTGCTTTCATTGTGTCTCAGAAGTTTGGGCATGTTGTGGCTTCATTTTCATTAAACTCTAAATAGTCTTTAATTTCTTTCTTTATTTCTTCTTTGACCAAGGTTTCATTGAGTAGAGTGTTGTTCAGTTTCCCTGTGAATGTTTGCTTTCTAATTTTTATGCTGTTAATAAAGATCAGCCTTAGTCCATGGTGATCTGATAGGATGCATGGGGTAATTTCAATATTTTTGTATCTGTTAAGGCCTGTTTTGTGATTAAGTATTTGGTCAGTTTTGGAGGAGGTACCATGAAGTGCTGAGAAGAAGGTATATCCTTTTGTTTTAGGATAAAATGTTTTGTAGATATCTGTTAAATCTATTTGTTTCATAATTTTTGTTAGTGTCCATATGTCTCTGTTTAGTTTCTGTTTCCAGGATCTGTTCAATGGTGAGAGTGGGGTGTTGAAGTCTCTCACTATAATTGGGTGAGGTGCAATATGTGCTTTGAGCTTTACTAAAGTTTCTTTAATGAATGTGGCTGCCCTTACATTTGGAGCATAGATATTTAGAATTGATAGTTCATCTTGGTAGATTTTACCTTGATGAGTATAAAGTGCCCCTCCTTGTCTTTTTTGATAACTTTGGGGTGCAATTCAATTTTATTCGATATTAGAATGGCTACTCAAGCTTGGTTCTTTGGACCATTTGCTTGGAAAATTGTTTTCCAACCTTTTACTCTGAGGTAGTGTCTTTCTTTGTCCCTGAGGTGGGTTTTCTGTAAGCAGCCAAATGTTGGGTCCTGCTTGTGTAGCCAGTCTATTAGTTTATATGTCTTTTTATTGGGGAATTGAGTCCATTGATATTAAGAGAAATCAAAGAAAAGTAATTGTTGCTTCCTGTCATTTTTGTTGTTAAAGTTGGGACTCTGTTCTTCTGGCTGTCTTCTTTTAGGTTTGTTGAAGGATTACTTTCTTGCTTTTTCTAGGGTGTAGTTTCCATCTTTGTGTTAGTGTTTTCCCTTTATTATCCTTTGAAGGGCTGGATTCATGGAAAGATCTTGTGTGAATTTGGTTTTGTCATGTTACACGTTTGTTTCTCCATCTATGGTAATTGAGAATTTTGCTGAGTAAAGTAGCCTGGGCTGGCATTTGTGTTCCCTCAGTGTCTGTATAACATCTGTTCAGGATCTTCTGGCTTTCATAGTCTCTGGTGAGAAGTCTGGAGTAATTCTAATAGGCCTGCCTTTATATGGTACTTGACTTTTTTTCCCTTACTGCTTTTAATATTCTGTTTATTTAGTGCATTTGTTGTTCTGAATATTTTGTGTTGGGAGGAATTTCTTTTCTGGTCCAGTCTACAGTGGAATTCTGTAGGCTTCTTGTATGTTCATGGGTATCTCTTTCTTTAGGTATGAGAAGTTTTCTTCTATAATTTTGTTGAAGATATTTGCTTGCCCTTTAAGTTGAAAATCTTCATTCTCATGTACTCCTATTATCTGTAGGTTTGGTCCTCTCATTGTGTCCTGGATTTCCTGGATGTTTTGAGTTAGGATCTTTTTGCATTTTGCATTTTCTTTGATTATTGTGTTCATGTTCCCTATGGAATCTTCTGCACCTGAGATTTTCTCTTCCATTTCTTGTATTCTGTTGCTGATGCTCACATCTATGTTTCCTGATTTCTTTCCTAGGGTTTCTATCTCCAGAGTTGTCTCCCTTTCGGTTTTCTTTATTGTTTCTCTTCCATTTTTAGATTTTGGATGGTTTTGTTCAATTCCATCCCTGTTTTGTTGTGGTTTCCTCTAATTCTTTAAGGGATTTTTGTGTTTCTTCTACCGGTTTAGCAGTGTTTGCCTGTTCTTTAAGGACTTCTATGTGTTTAGCGGTGTTCTCCTGTAATTCCTTGAGGGAATTTTGTCCTTCCTCTTTTAGGGCTTCTACCTGTTTAGCAGTGTTCTCCTGTATTTCTTAAGTGAGTTATTAATGCACTTCTTAAAATCTTCTACTACCATCATGAGATATGATTTTAAATCCACATCTTGCTTTTCGGGTTTGTTGGGGTATCCAGGACTCACTGTAGTAGGCATACTGGGTTATGATGATGTCCAGTGCTCTTTTTTCTGTTAGTAAGATTATTACGTCTGTTTGCCTTTTGCCATCTTGTAATCTGTGGTGTCAATGTTCAAGCTGTCTCTGATTGGAGCTTTATCCTCCTGTGATTCTTTTAGCCTCTGTCAGCACTCCTGGAAGTCCAACTCTCACTTGAGTTCCAGTGGTCAGAGCACTCTCCCCAAGCAAGCTCTCCTCTTGCAGGGCAGGCATCCAGAAGTCTGGAGCTGTGATCCACCTCCTGAGTCCTGGGGCCAGACCTCTCCCTGTAGGCCTCCTCTGGTAAGGAAGGTGCCCAGGGGTCTGGGTCTCAGCTCTGCCTCCTGGCTGAGGATGAAGGCCCGACAGGACAGGACCCTGTCCAAGAAGCTCTGTTGCTTCTGTCGCCCACGTGCTCTCATGTGATCAGGAGGTCCTGGGTGTGCTAGGGGTCCTGCGGTGTGGAGAGTCCTCTGGGGCCCCAGATGCCCTCGGCCAGGTTCCTGCAGAAGATGGCTGGGCTGGCCCCGACCTGAACAGATCCCAGCATCTTTTAGGGTGGGGTTCCTTTGTCCCTGTTCCTGCTGGCACAAGACCCTCAGAGATTCTTTGGAGCTGATGTTGTGTTCCACTCACCGCGGTCCCGAGGTTATCCCAAGGACCTGTGACGTGTAGAGTACTCTGGAGCCCCTAGCAGCTTCTGCTGGGTTCAGAAGGAAGATGGCGGGGGCTCTACTTTTTTTTTTTTTAAATGAGCTTTGTTTCAATATATTTTCAGGCTACTGTCATATCTTAGACTCCAAGTCCTAGATCTGCATGTGTTTGTCTTGGCTGCAGTTAGCAGTGCCTTTTGGTTGATATCCCATACCCTCTTGTTTGTAGGGTTCCATGATCAACACCAGCAACAGTGTATGGAATAGAAGCTCATATCTTTCTTCAACATATAAGGTGTGTGTGTGTGTGTGTGTGTGTGTGTGTGTGTGTGTATGTGTGTGTATGTGTAACCATGCACATGCATATGTATGTATGTGTGTGTGCATGTGTATAGTCACACATATTAATATTTTTGCCTTTTCTGTCATAATTCAAAATCTGGTGACAGGTTCTAATAGCTGATAAGCATTTCCTAGTGTGGTGGGTCAGGTTTGCTGTGTAATCCCTTTGATAAAGCATTCCTTTTTGAATACTCAAGGGGAGTTACAATGGTACCCTGCTGAGGCAGGAGATCAATAGGTGGCAAGTTGTTTGACCCTCGCTAGCCGGAGAGCAAGCTAGGGAGGGCTTGTGTTTTCTACCTCCTTTCAGCTGGGGCTTTTATTCCATGGATGAGGCCCCCATTATCATAATCCATTTTTCGCTTTCATGTTATCTATCAGCAGCTCTTAGAAGCCTCCTTTCTGAAAGGCACTCCCCATTTGCTTGCTCTAATTCTTTTTTTTTTTTTTTGAAATCATAAAATTGATGTTTTGTAACCAGCGCATTCTGTGTGAGTTGTTTATAGAGAAGTGCTGTGGGGAAGAAGATTAGAGGTAGAATTAAGGATGAGATGACAGCTGTGGAGGGAGATGTACAAGTAGACGGCCCATCAGTGCATAGGAGGACATAGGGAAGAAGTACATTAAAACTGATGTTCATGGCAAACATTGTGGTCAGAATTGTATACCTTTGAGTGATGTCAAAGAGTAATGATTGTCCACCAGCACATTTCTGCTTCAGTGGCTGTATTAGACAGAAAGATGCCCATACTGACCACATATATTATTTTGAATGCCTATATCTATCAAGTGGGCAATTATTCCATCATTATTCAAATAGATCATTAGTGGAAACTTGAAGAATGTTTGCTGTACATGTCACTAGAATCTTCTGGACTCCACATATACACCATGGCACCCTCTCATGCATTTAATCTGAGAACTTTATTTGTACAGTCATACATACTTCGAGAAGAAAATCCAACAGGATTGTTCCAAATCATTAACAAAATTCCCCAAGAACTTAACCAAAGATATGTTTATTTTTCATTATATGTGGATGCGTGTTTGAGCATGTGTTTGGGCATGTCAGTGCAGTGCCTGTGGAGACCAGAAGATTACATGGGATATCCTGGAGCTGGAATTCACAAAGGTTGTGAGATGTTAGACGGATGCTGGGGACCCAACCCAGGCACTCTGCAAGAATAGTTAATGCTCTTAATTGTTGACCCATCTCTCCAGCCCCAGAATTTTAAAATAGGTTTGTATATGCATGTTTGTATTCATAATGTAGGTGTGCCTGTGTCTATGTGTAGTGTCAGTGTGTATGTGTGTAAGTATATGTGTAGTAGGTGCATATATGTCTGAGTGTGTATGTGTAGTGTCCATATATGTATTGAGTATGTGTAGTATGTGTGTTTGAGTGTGCCATGGCATGTATGTGGAGTTTATATAACATTGGAGAGTTGGGTCTCTTGTACATTGTTTGAGAAAAAGTCTTTTGGTCACCTGGGCTACATCAGAAGAGCTGACCTGGGAACTTCTGGAGTTTCCATCTTCTTTGCCTCATTCTGTGCACTGCACTGAGATTATAGCAATCATGGAGGTTCTGAGACTCTAAACTCAGTTCTTCATGCTTGAGAGGCAAGGATTTTATCTGCAGAGCCATCTCCTTAGTCCATCCTAGAAACAATTTGATTTTAGGAGTAAAACCCTCCAAGTTCTCTCAGTCTCTCAAGTAATGACAATTTTCTTTACAGTTCTCAAATCAACAAAGTGTTTGGGTGCGCAGAGTGTGCTTACCCATCCTGGAGAAGGAAAGACAGTGCGGATAGACGTGCATGCATGCAGATACGCTCTGAACTCAGAGGACAAGTGCAGGAAGACCTGGGCTTGCCTTTGAGGGTCCAGACTTCTAAATTTGGGCTTGTGGTGGGGGACAGCATGGCAGGTGAAACAGAATGCTCAGAGGCAGCAGACAAAGCTTTTGCACACTCCGAGATGTCTCTTGTTCCGGCTGCAGCAACCTGGAGCTGGCTTGCATTCAGCTCTTCTAGGCATCAGATGGGGTCTTCCTTAAACAAATCTGTTAGCATTTTTGTTTTCTGGAGAACACAGTACCCCATAGACATAAATTCATGGGTTCATATTTCTGCCTGCAGTTGCTTCATCTCTCTCACATTCTGGGCCTCCCACCCCTTCATGGGGATGCAGTTTCTTGTCACCCTCCATGGCTCTGCAGGTGCTTTCTGTCCTCCTGCAGCCTTGACTCTAGCTGTCTCCTGTGCTAGTTAGTGGAGGCTCTGGTTTCATGATGCGGCGACAGTGTCAGCTGCTCTTTTCATGGCCAGCGTGGGATTCTTGGTCCCTCTCTGCCTCCACCTTGTTCTCTTTCTTGATCTCTGTTCACCACCCCCACCCCTGCCTCTTTCTTCTATGCTTTGCTCTAGGTTCACACCATTCTCGGTGTGAACACAGACATCCTGAATGAGGTACATTCAGACAGAATCCTGTGAGAAGCCATCATCATGACAGAGAGATCAGCGCTCCTTTCATCTCTTCTTCCCACCCACAGGGCACACTGGCACCATGAAAACAACACCCCCAGGATCTGTTGGAAGCAGGACAATGGCTACTGTCCTGCTCTGATAAGCCAGACACCCTTTTTGATTGGCAAGTGCCACGATATGTTAGGTTTGCATAGTCCCTTTCCTTTTGTGATGCTGGGGTTCAAAATCAGGGTTTCTCGTATGCTAAGCAGATTGTTTTCTATGAGTCCATGCAGGTACATATTTTGAATGTTACATGCCAGGGATTATGATGAGTTTTGTATTTCACACGTTGGATTTCTTTATTCATGTTTGTGTCATGCTTGCTTTACTTAGTAATAATTGGGTGAACTATGTTGAAATATTTCTCTTGGTGGATATGTCAATTCCCTTGCCTTATTAATTTTACATTCTTCCATTTTCATATACATGTTGATGGATATTTAAACATGGATGAGGCTGATTCTAAACTTATTTATAGTTAAGATGCACTTCTAGTAGTGATTTCAACCTTTATCACCAGTACCTGCACAATAACACTTTTTCTGTTATAATTAATTTTGTTTTATATTAGTATAGCTGTTTTATAGTAGAATGAAAATTATGACAGTAATAAGCCTTTGTGTGGTATTTCCCAATTAAGTTTTTATGATTATGGAATTATTTTTCTCAACTTAAAAATTAAAATTCTAACTATCTTGTTTATTCTATGCAGCTTTTCCTCAGTCCTTATTTTCTTTTTTTAAAATTGAAATGAATAAGACTTTTTGTGCTTTAAATTTTTATTTTTGTTCTTTTCACTTTCTTGATATTTGAATTTATGTAGGATAATTCGATTTTATGGCTACCTGTAAAATTTTATCACACATATTTAAGAAAAATGTAAAACTTAATAATATCCCAATTTTTCTTATGAAGAACCTTAGAATACTTTAATTTCCATACTGTCAATTTGTCTAGTACTTTAGATTTGTATTCAAAAATTCTCAGATGGTTGACATTGTTCTTATTCCACACACTGTGTGCCTGTGTGTGCGTGTGGACACACAGTGTGTCTCTGGTACATGAGAGCATACTGTATGCCTCTGTGTATAGGTGGACACACTGTGTGTCTGTGAGCTTATGTGGGCACACTGTGTTTATTTATTATACTTACTTGCACAGTATTGTCTTTCTGTAATTATTTTCCTTCTTTCTGTAATGTCTCTTTTGTAAGTAGAGACATTATCAGTGACCTGATAGTGGTAATCACTCCTTAGTTTGTTCATTTAAAATGGGTTAGGAGGATGTGGAGATGGCTCAGTGGTTAAGGACATTGGCTGCTTTTCTAGAGGTTCTGAGTTCAAGTCCCAGCAACCATATGGTGGCTCATAACCACTTATAATGTGATGATAACCTTTTCTGTCATGCAGGCATACATGAATATAGAGCACTCATATAAACCAACCAACCAACCAACAAACAAATACTTAGAAAATATAAATCAATTTCCTATCTTTAAAGGTATTTTTGAGTGATAGGAATTATTGCTATAAGGTAGAATTAATTACTCAGATTTAAGGTAAATATCCAAATGACATGTAAACCCTACCATTCCTCGACATTCAGAAACAGTTGTGATTTTGCTCCTTAGTTAAAATTACTCATTCAGTAGAGTCACTCAGCGTATGAAAGATGGTCTAGTGCTGAGGTTGCCCCCATAACTAAGAAATAAAGAACTGAGAGGCCAACTTAGTAACACAAGATAATAGCTTTTGATTTTAAAAATATTCTTAAGAATTAAAGTTGTATGTTTGTTTTGAAAAAGTAGATATTAGTTGAAAATATGTTAAGATACTTCCTATTTCATGAAGAGTATCTTGCCAGGCATAAAGTCTGTATCCGCAGTCCCCAGATCATTCCCTGGTCTCATCGTTTTCTAGGAGGTTTCCCAGCATACATAGTTATTATTATTATTTTTTAAACTATGCTCTTTAAACATGTAATACTCACAGTCATCCAAGGGGAAAAGACATAGGAAATACCCCAGAGAAATAAGCTGGGAGCTTTTAAGGTCTCCTTGCAGAGTCATACCAGAGGCACTTAGTTCTTCAAGAATGAGTTATGGCAGCACACACTGAGATGGTTCCTCTTGTTGCCCAACTCAATTGATTTGATAAACTCCTATGAGTAAAGCTAACCACTAGGTATGGTCACAATGTTTCCAGAGAGAACCAACTAAGCATGGGGACAAAATTTTTCTGAATGTGAGTAGCACCAGCCAGTAGGCTAGGCTGGAGTTTCAAATGAAATAAAGAGTTAAAAAAATGAAGTCTACGAGACAGGCATTCTCTTCATGCTTCTTTGACATGATGATGTTGTCTGCTCAGCTCTACCATGTCTCCATGTCTTGATAAACTGAGACTTCTGAACCTACGAGCCAAACAAGTCTTTTTCCCTTTAAACTTGCCAGTTTTCATCAGTGATGAAAGTCTTGTTAATCCAGTGATCAAATATTGTGAAGCAGGGAATCTCAGTAGATACTCTGTGCCTAGGTCTCTTACTGAGTATCTGCATATATAAAATAAGGTTTCTAAACTTCAGAGTGTTGGCATTTCTGACAGGATACGTTCTGTTTTGGCAGGTGGGGCTGCCTAGCATTGTATAGAATGCTTTGCAATATTCTTGACTTCTACCCGGTAGATGCTGATGGTGTTCTTCTCCAGTGTCTCACCCAAAAGTGCCTCCAGATGCTGCGTGTTGCTAACTTGTCCTCTGGGGATGGTGGTTGAGAAGCATCACGTTAAAGCACAGGTTTAACCTTAAATACAAACAGAAGGATCTTAGATTTATAATTCTAAATAGGTTATCACTGTCTTACATTCACAGTACATTTCAATTTCTAAATCTCTGCCATGCGATTCCAGCAGCAACCCCACAAGATGGGCAGGAATACATTCCTTCTATATAGACTAAATCAATGACACACAGAAGTGAATTCCCTCTGTGGAAGAGCAGAAAGAACAGAGTTCTGGGTAGATTGTTAACAGCAGACATGCAGTTGTAAACTTGCTATGACTCAAATCTTGACATTATCTGAACTGTTTTGCATGATCGCTACTCCTCTGGCCCTCACAGTCTTTCACTCCTCTCTTTGATGATGTTCCTTGAGCCTCAGGTTTAGGGGTTATGTTGTAGTGCTATCTGCTGGGACTAGGCTCCACACAGTCAGCTGTCCTCTTCATTTTAACCAGTTTTAGAGTTCTGTAATGGTCTCCATTTGTGGCCAGAACAAATGTCCTATCTGTGGGTATGAAGATGTTAGTTATACTATAGTTTGAAATTATACTGATCAAGGAAAGTGGCAGTGGTAGGTCCTTCTCTAGGCCTCATGACCTTACCAGTTATAGAGAGTTGACTACATTTGCAGTACGAGACACAAATTCCCTTTTCTTTGAGCAGACCTCAAATCCAATGAGACTGATGTTGGTTGACTCTAAGACATAGGGTACCACTATTGCAGCCTTGGGGATTACTTGCCATGCTTCTCATTTTTCATACTTGAAAACGTTGGTTCTTGATTTTCTTGGAGCATTCATTTCACATCCCCTATATCCTTTATTTCATGTTCTCACTTCCAATATTGCAGAGATAAAAAACTTTCTTGTTATACTAGCCTCGTAAATAAATTTTATTATCCTTAGAAGACATTAATTGGGGGAAACTTCTTCATAACCATTTAAATATACTAATGGACATAGCGAGAAAAAGCTGTGTGATGCCACCAGCCCTTATCTTTTAAAAGCTTCATTTCTCTTTCCTGGACTCTCATCAAGCACTGCCAGGCTCCCAGATTATTTCATGTCTGGCTCTCTTTTCTTTTGGAGTGGACCAGGATGGTGGGTGGCAGGGAGATGAGACTCTAGCTTCAGAGAAGTTTGTCAGGTTAATTCAGATGAATGTCACCATTTGGATATGACCTTGAGAAACCCAGCGTTTGACAGCATTTCCAGATCTATTCAGGATGGCTGAAATAATGAGGCTTCACTTACTTTGTAAACACTACTTTATACAATGCACTCCAGTGCTGCCACCTCTGTAATTACACTTATTTCTTCTGAGTCTTATGCTTCCAACTCATGAGGTCTTCTTTTTCTTGACAGATGTTTTTATGTGAAGACCATAAACTCTTGCATTTTGCTAGCTCAAATCCACAGATTTTGATTTGTGTTATTACTCATGACCTGTGATATAATTTCTCACATACATACTTTCTTTCCCTCCATATTTATTAGTTTGGTTATAAGACTAAACAAGGGGACTGGAGAGATAACTTAGATAGTAAAATACTTGCTGTGCAAGTATAAGGACCTGAAATTACCCAGAACCCATGTTTAAAAGAAGCTAGATGTGGTTGTTTGGGATGATAATTCTAATGCTCCATACATAGGAGATAGGATTTCTGAGCTCACTGGCCAGCTAGCCTACCCTAATTCATGAGACTCAGAACAATGAGAGACCCTGAATCAAAAAAACAAGGTAGATACCTGAGGTTATCCTCTGTCCTTCACACACACATGCATACTTCTGCACATGCATATACACGCATATGCACACCACATTCATGAATATATGGATATACACACAAATAAATAATTAAGTAAATAAATAAACAAACTGGGCTTTTATCTCCATGTTGAGATTTTAGATAATTTCATTTTGTCACAGTTGTTACAGAAAGTTATATATGGATTACCCTACTATGAAAAAAATCACTGAAAGGCAGGATTGAAAAGGATATTGGAAAGTGTGATGTATCTTTTTATAGTTGTAAATATAACTGTAACTTTGCACAACCTGTCAGTAAGTTTTATAATCGGGTTAGCAAACTGTGTCTTCTTAAAAAAACAAAACAAAACCCACATTTTCAGTTGTGTTTGAACTTCTTTCTAAATAGGACTTCATATGTGCTGCTAAGATCAAACAAGTGAAACAATAAACAAAGTGGTGTTTCTTTATTATGCATATATTTGAAAGTTAAAGTCCATTACAGCTTCTTATTATACAGTCCAATGATAAAAAGAGGTGATTTTCAAGAAATGAGACTTCAGAATTAGAAGTCTTTGTGGCCAGTGAGGAACCCAGTAGAAATTATTTTTACTTTTCCAATAGGACCCCCGAGTATGTAAGGCAGTTTGTATCAAGATTAGCGTGTTTTTGGAAAGCTCATGAGATTTTTCACTTGAGCGTGTTGGCAGGTGAAGAGTGGCTTCATAAAAAATGCCTTCCCACCCCAAATGAGTTTACCTGCAAGCAGATGTAGCTGGGGGTGAGTGGGCTAAAAGTTCCATGGCACATGCCAGAGTGCATTTTGCTAACAGTTTTAAAAACAACATAATAGATTTTTTAAAAAATGAAACATAGTAGTACTCCACAGATATCTCTGAAACTTTATGTAATATCATAGAATATATTTTGGGACAATTCTTGCTAAATTATTTTTTACAATCCTCAAGTATGGCAATCTACAGTTGATACATTTAAAGTCTAGTGAAGTTCAAGTTTCAATCCATGGCTCAGTGGAGCCGTCTGTCTATTTTGATCTGTCTATTGTCTGGGGCATAGTGCCAAAGTTGTCCTTAGAAGGGCCTGGTACCCGGGAGTCTTTGACTTCAGCAGGAGAGGAAGACACTATATCTACTGCAGATACTTACTAGAGTCAGTGAATATGCTGGTTAGCCACTTTACTGTGTACTTTCTTAGTCTGAGTTAGAAGAAGAAAAGATGAGATATGATCTCTTGACAGCATCAGTTCAGGAAAAGCACAGTGAACCTGAGCCACTTAGGTCAAGCATCCTTGTAAACTTGCAAGAGTGACTCTTCTATCACCGTCCCACATCAGCACAGCTCTAAACTGTCAGAAATAATGTAAATTGGGTTTGTATGTGCTCAGAGAAGACAAGAAAAATGTAAAGGTTTCTGAAGACTGTCAATAAAAAATAGTAAAAATGATTTTGACAGTTATGCAGGTAACCTCAGTCCCCTGGAACACTGATCCCGTGGGATCATAAATTGTTGGAGGATTTGAGACAGATAAGGCATGAATATACATCTTCCTAATATTTATTTCATAAGTGCCAATGCATACTGAATAGGTTTTGGAGAGTTTACTTGTTCTAAAAAAGGATTTCTCCATCAGTGTTCTCTCTGGACGCCAGAGAAAGGAGTGTAAAAATAACCTTCTGCAAGTAGAGTTTAAAACCACGTGTCTTGGAAGGAGTAAGAGAAACCACAGAAAGCTACATAGGTGAACATCAACAAAGGAGGGGCTGGGGAGTGGGAAAAGGGGACACATTCTTTGAAGGTAGGTCTGAGCTTTATGGGCTGTTTGCTGATGGAGTCACATCAGCTAGATTTGTCCTGTATATTTTGGTTGGGTGTTCGCACCATGAGTGGAGAAGACTACATCCCCGAGTTAGTGTTTGTTTACCTACAGAGAGGGAAGACATGCCATTCCCCCATCTGAAGGTCATACTGAAAGGCAAGCTGCATCTTTGCCCAAGTGTGACAATGTATAACTATATCATATGGCAGGTCAAACCTTTCCTATGGCCCATCTTCATCTCTTAGGCTATGGGTATCTCTCTCCATTCTTCCATTTCTTCTGTCTGGATTATTTATTATCTTTAATTGACACATAATAATTATACATATTTATGGGTATAAATAGCATTTCCATACATATATACAACATATAGCAATCAGTTCAGGGTCATTGGCATATCTGTAATGCCACACAAATATGTCATTTTTTGTGTGTGTTGGGAACAGCCCAAGGCTGTTACTAGCTAATTTGAAATAGCAAATTAGCCAGTGTCAATTATAGTCACCCTACAGTGCTGGAGAACATGAGAAGTTATTCTACCTGATTGTATCCCTGTATCATTATCCATTTTCTTTCTTTCCATCCCTCTTCCATGCAAGTATTTTCTGAACTTATGTTGTAAGCCAAGCACCGGTAGGACTGGAGATAGCACCAAGAGTATACTTTGACAAGGGACAGAACTGTCAGTTCTTACTGCCACAGAACTTTCATAAGAGGGGTCATGAAGAGGCTAGTCAGAAACCATGAATGAGGGTATGAAGCAGTATAACAAGGGGAGGAAAGTGCATCCAGAGCCTATATCTCCACCTCATCTTGGAGGTCAAGAATGCTTCCCAGAGAAGGTGACATTTAAGCAAGACCAGAAGATAACCCTGGTTATCAAAGGAAGTGGAGTGAGAAGTGGACAGATGTTTTAGGCAGGAGGAATAGCAGTTCCATGGGAGATGGGAACAAGAAGGGTGAATCCAAGGACTGAGTGATCCCCTTGGCCAGAGCATGGAATGAGTAAGAACTCTGGAGAAGGTTGGACATAGGGGCCTTGGAGGACAGGAGCCTGGACTGGGTGGGACATGGGAACTCAGAAAAAGGACATTTCAAAATAGAGGGACAGCCAAGCTAAAAAAAAAAATCCCTAAAAGATACTTACTAGATGTTTATAAAAACATCTAGTTTTTTATAAGACTAGATGAAAGTTGTTCTAATCATGATTTTCATAAAAATGTTTCTTTGCAGACACTACCCAAAGCAGTCCTTCACCACAGTGGCGGATACACCTGAAAACCTTCGTCTGAAGCAGCAAAGTGAACTGCAGAGCCAGGTAACTTAGGTGCAGGAGGCTCGATTTATGATGCCAGTGCTAGAGAGGACCCTTAAGCCATCCTTCTGAGAATGTCGGCCTTGTATTGTCCATGCCAGCCACCAGCCAGCACGGAGACTGACAGCAGGAGGTGTGGGCACGGCGGGTAAAAGTACTGCTCCCATTCTTGGATTACTCCAATAGTCTCAGTTTTGTTATTTACATGGGACTAGGGCAAGTAAATGACTTCTGGTTAGAGTCAATGTTTCCCAACAATATTGATTTATTTGGTCCTAAATGTTTAGAACCATTTTTTAAGAAGCATCTCCATACTGCATATGTGGGACGGGGGGCACAAGGCATTAGCTTGACCAGACTGCTTTGTATGTGCGACCCTCACTCTATGGATCTCACACTAGTGTCTAGCTGTGCCTTTGTTTGGTCACCTAATCCATATTCCTTCATATGTCATACTAACAGCACAAAGATTAAAGCACCACTGTTGGCTCCCAGTCAATTAGTTAAGATGCAAACTTGCTTTCAATATATTGATGTACTTAGGCTACAACTAGGGTTTTCTATAAGGTTTTCTATGAGTTGCAGGGTTTTCTATGGGGACGCCCAATCTCAATGCAAAACACAGGGCACAGAAAACACAGGAAGATTTTACTTTGACTGACACAGTAGAGGAGCAACTTCTTGGCAGATTATTGGTCAGTGTTACTGTAGTAAAAGTTGCACCAAGGAGGAGAAAGAGAAGTAGGAAGGAAGGGTCATGGACCAGCTACGTGGGTTCTTTGTGCTTCTCTGAAACAAGACAGTCTGCCTTGATACCTGTCAGAGGGGGTCACAAGTGTCATTAGAGGTAGAGGATAAAAGCATTTTGAATTTTTTTAAAAATTAAGTTTGTGAAGGCTTGCAATGCTCTGGAGAGGCCTTGATATAAAAACGGAAAAGGCAGGAGAACTTGTGAAGAAAAGGGGTTCTTAATCATCTTTGAAAATGTGAATCTGGAGTTCTGTACAAGCGTTGACAGTGGCCTAGGGTGAGATCACTCTGCTGTGGTTTGTCTACTTATGATGGGAGCTTGGGATTGCCTTCAATATCCTTCTGTGGGACTTGGAACCATTTCTCAGTCCACTTGATGGCAGGAATAGAGCACAACGTAGAATTCATTGTTGGTTAATGCCATAAAAATTGGGCGGGAGCTAATGTATGATTTATGTACAATGCCTGGTGTGCTAAGCCATTCATTTCAAAACTGGGTACTGGTTTTATATTGGTAAAGACACCCCTGCTTCATATCCTACAGATATTAGGACTTGGGATCAGCCTGTGCATATTACTATGCTTTTCTTATTTCCAAGTCAGGGGTCATTAGACAATCATTGAGAATCCTCACTGGTTTGGGAGGAAGATCAATGATTAATTTTTTGTACACTTACTTTGGCAAATTGTGATGTCTCATGAGTTATATAGACATACAGCTTAGAGTCTTCAAACTTTTAATTTGTTTAGAATTCTTTGCATTATCCTAGTTACTCTCTCTCCTTCATTAGCTGACTTATCAAGTGAGATGGAGCAACAAAATTAATTCCAGTCCCATCCATGTAGTTATTTATGGGTTTATGTCATCATATCTTTACCTGTTCACTCCTTTCTTCCCTCCCCACTGTTTTGTGGAGTATTGCTGATGCTGCTGATGCTGCCAGTGTTTTAACTACCACTCCCTGCCCTCAAGCATTTATGGGCTCTAGAGGTGCCGACTTATCATCAGAGAGTGAGAGTAAATGGTGGGGGACAAGCAAGCACTGTCAGAAATAGTGTCTAGGGACTGTGCAAAACAGTGGCTAACAGGCATTCACCAACTTGCATAAGTCTGGTGACATTCACCTGGCCAGCCACAGATGGTGGTGGATGTGGATTGCCCTGGAACCTGGCGATCAAGAGGAAGAGAGAAGGGAAAGGCTCTTTATCACCACTTGTTCCTCTTTCAACAGAAATCACAAGGTGAACTGCTTCAAAATTATTGTATCAGTAGTGCTTGTAAACTTACCACTGGCCTGTGTAACCCCCATTTGACAAGGATAGGAAGTGGATAATAATAATAATAATAATAATAATAATAATAATAATAATAATATTGATTCCTCTATCTGGCTTTTATAGCTCTTGGGGATCAACATAATATCCTTTCTTCTCTTTATGGTAAGAAAGTGAGTCCTGGCTTGCTGAGAGATGGCTCAGTGGGCAAAGGCACTTGCTACCAAGCCAGAGGACCTGAGTTCAGTGCCTGGGACCCACCTTCTCTATTGAAGGAGAAAACCAAATGGTCCAGGTTATCCTTTGACCTCCATGAGCATGCAAACACACACGTGCACACATGATTGATATAATAAAAAAGTTAAAAAGAAATTGAGCCTTGATTTCCACATACATAACTTTTAAAGAAAAGTTGGAAGCCAATTGTGTTACTTGGCGAAATCTTAAATGATCTCCAGCCAGATGACATACCCCTTAAAGGGGGAGTCCTCCGAGCTTACCTATTTAATATTGTGAAATAGGAAATGTCTATTTTTCTAGCTTGGGTGGTCCACACTCTTTGAGAAAGAGAAAGCTCAAATGTTGTCAGTTCTCTGGGTCAGGAGTCTATAGACTTTTTTTTTTTATTGCCAGGGAAATGATTTTTGTTTAACAGTTATCCAGTGGACACTCATCTCTTTCCACAGAACGAAATGAGGCTGTGCACCTACGGCCAGGCAGGGACAGACTCCTGCTCCCTTGTAATTCCCACTTTTCCTTGTTCCTGCCATATCCAGAGCCGAGACCCTAAGCTTTAGTGGGCACCACTTTGAAAGATACGACTCAAAATGAAGATGAAATGTTAGTAGCTTCCTCACTTAGCTGCTGAGAGTACCAGCTCAGCGGTTTGCAATCCTATTGGAAGCAATAGGAGTTGGGCTTCACCGTGTTCTTTAATGGAGTATATGTAATTTATGATCACTGACACCATGAAGGAGCGTGGGTGATTATGGTCAGGATACAGATCATTTGTAGTCCTTGTTGGTTCCACTTTAATCTCTTAAGTTTTTGCAGAGGTATAGAAAACATGTATCATAATGTGTGCGTAGCTTGTGATAGCAGTTAGGGTTACATGATTGTTTTTATAAGGAACAGAATAAGCTAAACATCTTTGTGAGCATAATAGAGGCGTGTTCAACAGAAGCCTTGGGAGCCTCACAAAGAGAATATTGTAGCATGCTTATCTTTCTCTGGCTTGTCTCCAGTGTCTTCCAGTACCGTTTCATTACATATTCCATTTCTAGAAGCTCTTCTTCAGCTACTGGCTATCTTGCCCAAAGCAAGACCTTTCTCCAGTGGCAGCTGCATTTTTGAAAGACATTCACTAGGGTCTGGAGATATGACTCAGTGGCAGAGTGCTTGCCAGACATTCATAGAGCTCTGAGCCTCACCCCAAATGGTGGTTTTCTTTCCAAGGGAAAATAGTAATTGCAATATGAGACAGTTGGGGTTAGTTTATTGATATTGTTATAATTTATAGGTGTGTGCATGACTGTGTGCATACATTTATGTACCCAGATCTGCTTGCCTATTTGTGTGCATATGGAGGCCAGAGGTCTCATCTGGTGTTCTCTACCTCACTGACTGACTGATTGACTGATTCCTTGACATAGGATCTCTGACTGAATCTGAAGTTCATTGTTTCAACAAGTCCCTGGGCAGTGCCTGTCTGTGACTCCCTGAGCTGGCATTATAGACACTGCTACTGTGCTTATGTCACTGTGATTATCTTTTGCCTGAGTTCTGCGTATATGAACTCAGGTCTTCGTGCTTGTAGAGCAGCCACTTTCTCCACTTTCTCCAGCTTCCCAGACCCTTAATCATTCATACTTGTTACGATTTCACAAGGGTAGCCCAATCTGTTCTCAAATCCACAATCTCATTTGCTTCTGACTCTTAAATGCTGGCATTATAAGCATGCATCTCAGTGCCCAATTAAAAATAGTCTATTATTATTGTGTCTATGTGCATCTGTGGGCATGTGTGCGCTATGGCCCATATGTGGAGGTCAGAATAGAACTCTGTGGAGTCAGTTCCCACCTTTCTGTGGATTCTGGGCACTAAACTTATGTTATCATGCTTGTTTTGCAAGCTCTAGCTCACTAGCCCCACACCTGGTGTAATTATGATTTAAAGAAATTTCAAGGAATTGAGACCCACTTGCTTTCTACAGAGTTTCATCTTGGGTACCAGTTTTCTTTGCTGCATGCTAACCATGGAACCTAATTCTACATGCAGGCACACCCTCCCTCCAATTCCTCATCTTAGCTGATTGCTCTTCAGCAACTTGGAGCCTCCTACCATCACTTGTTTGCTCAAACTACTTGAGACTTGTAAGTGCAAGCAGTCTCTCTGGATAGCGTCTGCATGCGCTTACTGTGCTCTGGCGGCCTTGGACAATAAGCCTTTCATAGCTGCCTCTTAGCTTTCTTCTTCTGACTTTGGCAGCTCTGCCTGTCTCATTCTTGGATTTTTTTCACTGTTTGATGCCGGGTTCCCACAGTGTGGTGGCTCTTCTTTCCCACGATGTCCATAAATTTGTAGATGTGGAGGTAAAAGTTCATTGGAGAGAAGGTTCAGTGTGTTTCTCTTCAACATTTTGGGGCCATGAAAAATAAGGAAAGATTATGTTTCATATCTAGAAGGGATGAATGTGAATAAGAACTTCAAAGGAGAAGTATGAATCCACTGACTGAGCACATTACTTTCAGGGAAGAGAGAATGCCTTGCAGATGTTTTCTCTAACCTTTGAGACTTTGCCATCCCCTACAATTTCACATTAAGTCAGATCCTCCCCTTTTACTACTGACTAAAATGAAGTTAAGAGACAACAATGTCAATAGTGAGAGACAGGTGGATAGATGGGATGTTTTGAAGTACTGTGTTATGACTAGGTTTTGGAGCCTTTAATTGCAAGGGCTTGGTGCCTTACTCTTTAGTCTCTCCAAAAAACCCATAGCTCTTCCATCTGTTTTCCTAGTCCCAACAAGGCTGATTCATTGATGACCTCCCCACTTATTCAACTTCCTTTCCAAACTCCAGCTCTTGGTCCGGGGTATGGACATTGGTATTAGTAGCTAGGCATCAGGTCATCTTAAAACCAATTTCTTGCTGACATTGAGAAACAATTACAAAGCTTGTCAATTCCATAGTCTGGAGCCATGTTCTTTCTCTTCCTTAAGTCATGCTCTACCATAGGATCCACAGTTAACTGCTACAAACAAGAGAGTGAAGAGATTGCCACTTTGTGAAGGACAAATTGGTCCCCTGGGTAGGAAACCAGCTGCCTATTTCTGGTTAAGGTAGAAAGGAAGAAAGCTTTGATAATGACTTTTCTTGTTCTGGCTGAAGTGTCAGAGAAAGAAAGTAGGAAGCATCTTAGATATGTGGAAGAAAGGAATCTGAAAACAGGGGACCACCCACAAGATATACCCCAGGACCTCTCTCAACACCAGATCTGGGGCTTCTGAGCAATGGTGGACAGTCTGAGAGCTAGAGCTGCATTCTTGTTATCTTACTGTCTTCTGTGATATGTGAAGGGGATACAGGTTACAGGGTGCAGCTGT
Source organism: Mus minutoides (assembly GCA_902729485.2). Classification (NCBI taxonomy): domain Eukaryota; kingdom Metazoa; phylum Chordata; class Mammalia; order Rodentia; family Muridae; genus Mus; species Mus minutoides. Next base: position 133,435 of record LR751426.1, on the reverse strand, counting down.
TAATAATACTCCCAGGGCATCTGCAGGGACATTGCTATTATAGTAATGAGGTGCCCTTTTATCTGAGGGAGAATTGCATTAGCTGAGTAGGTTGGTGCTCATGGAGAATAGGTTTGTGAGAGTCAAGGAAGGCCAGAATCTACAGATTAGTATTATATTCTTTCTGTACTAAGGGTGAACACACACTATGAAGTCAACTGCCATAGTAATGGGTTGTCTTCCAGCAACCAAGAAGACAAATGCCACAGGTCAAAGGGATTTTAAATAAGGATAAAGGAATGTGAGCATGAGTCCAATACATCCCATTTCCTCCAAAACTACCACAGCCCTCACACCTTATAGGGATATGGAAGCTAGATGAAAATGGGAGCATGGACACGATCTGAATTGAACTTAACTCTTTGTTTAAGTCCTTTGGAGTGGACTGTGTGCAGTAGCTAGATCTATGCTTAAGTTTTTTCCAATCCCAGTGTGGTTGAGAGCCCTGTGAGAGGTATAGGAAATGCCTATACCTTTCTTTTGTATCTCAGTTCCTTTTGTATAAAATATTGATTTGTCAGACACACATACTATTTCCTCCAGTTTTAGATGTCCAAATTCAGTGCAAATTTTTTCTGCACAGATTCTCCAGTTAACAATTAAAGAATTCCATCCCCAAAGAACAGTAGAGCAGCCATGCCATTTGGCCATGCTACTGTAAGACAGTTTACTTCATTTTGCCTCTGGTACCGACTGACGGTCATAAGTGAGTGCTCCTTAGATGTGAGAAAGTTTTCCAGAGAATTCATTTTACTTCAGGAGATATTCCTAAGTTTTCACAATGTGTGTTTAAAAAGAAAGATGAGAAGGAAGAGAATACCATCTTGTCATACTGTCCATACAGTGGTCAGTATCTTCAGTCTGGATGTGAGGGACCAAGGTGTTAATTTTCTTGGGCCACACATCTTCTGGTGTTGAGTGATCGTTTTTATTGAGGAATCCTAATCAATACAGCAGTAACATGACATCTTCCCTAGTCCCACACGAGTAGGTAGTGAAGATATGTGATGTTAAAAACCCTTCAAAAAACAAGTTTTAGGTAAAAATGCATTTCTAAATTTTAAAAATTATTCAACACTGTCAAGTTTTTTCCACTTTATTTCAGTTTTTAATTTTTTCTATCCTAACCATTCATGATATTTCTTTGTGTGTATGTATGTATGTGGTGTGTGTGTGTGTATGTGTGTGCGCGCACACACATACACACACACATACACACACACATACACACACACACATACACACACACACATACACACACACAGACACACACAGACACACACACACACACACACACACGGAAGTCAGAGGATATTGGCATCTTGCTTTGTTACTTACTCTCTACTTTAGTTTTTTAACACAGGATCTCTCACTGAACCAGGAATTAGGATGGTGATAATTCTGCTGTCTCCTCTGCCAATAGTATTATGGTTATAGGTTTGTGTGTGGCTATGGCTGACTTTTTTATGTGGGTGCCAGGGATGGAACTCAGGTTTTCATTGTGGCATAGCATCATGCTTACCCACTGACCTGGATGCTGAATGCCCAGTTACAACTTTTCTAGACACATTGCTGGAGTTTTGATATTTTCTATGGATGATAATCAGGATAACTATGTTCATTAGCATTCTTCTAGGAAGCATCTTTGCTATTTAACTTTCCCCTCATTCATGTTGTACATTTCTCATCTTATGAGTGTCTTATGTGGTAGTAGATAAGTCTGGGAGCATAGCTTGATGCTATAACAAACGTGTGTTTAACATGCCTGAGGCTCAGGGCTCAGTCCACAGCACCTTGCAAAGATTGGCTTTATCTCTCTACAGTGCTATTATTAATTCTTTGCCACCTTTCCACTTCTGTAAGCAAACTTCTTTATTGAGACCCACATTTGACTTGGTTCACTGGGTTTAAAGGTTAGGTCAAGTATGATGCCTGTGGATCTATCTCAGTCCAGAACCACTCTTCCCTTCCTTACCTTGAGAAGCTAATGCAATGCTCTTCTATTTCATTAACTCCTCAGGCACATTAAATAATACTATTAATTAATTAGCTAAGAGATTCACTAATTTTTTATTAGATATTTACTTTATTTACATTTCAAATGTTGTCCCCTTTCCTGGTTTCCCCTCCAAAAACCCCTATCCCCTCCCCACTTCCCCTACTCACCAACCCACCCGTACCTGCTTCCTGGCCCTGGCATTCCCCCACACTGGGGCTTAGAACCTTCACAGTACCTAGGGTCTCTCCTCCCATTGATGACTGACTAGGCCATCCTCTCCTACATATGCAGCTGGAACCATGAGACCCACCCAACTCTTTGATTGATGTTTTAGTCGCTGGGTGTTCTGGGTGTTCTGGTTAGTTCATACTGTTGTTCCTCCTATGGGGCTGATAATCCTTTCAGCTCCTTGGGTACTTTCTTTAGCTCCTACATTGGGGACCCTGTGCTCTGTCCAATGTATGGCTGTGAGCATCCACTTCTGTATTTGTCAGGCATTGGTGGAGCCTCTCAGGAGACAGATATAACTGACTTCTGTCAGTAGCATTTGCTGGCATCCACAAAAGTGTCCGGGTTTGGTGATTGTATATTGGGCGGATCCCCAGGTGGGAATCATCTCTGGATGGTCTTTCCTTCAGTCTATGTTCCAGACTTTGTCTCTGTAACTCCTCTCATGGGTATCTTGTTCCCCTTTCTAAGAAAGAATGAAATATCCACACTTTGGTCTTCCTTCTTGAATTCTATGTGGTTTGTGAATTGTATCTTGGGTATTTTGAGCTTCAGGGCTAATATCCACTTATCAGTGAGTGCATATCATGTGTGTTCTTTTGTGACTGGGTTACCTCTCTCAGGATGATATTTTCTAGTTCCATCCATTTGCCTAAGAATTTCATAAATTCATTGTTTTTAATAGCTGAATAGTACTCCATTGTGTAAATGTACCACATTTTCTGTATCCATTCCTCTGTTGAGGGACATCTGGGTTCTTTTCAGTTTCTGGCTATTATAAATAATGCTGCTATGAACAGAGTGGAGCATGTGTTCTTATTACCAGCTGGAACATCTTCTGGGTATATACCCAGGAGAGGTATTGCTGGATCAATTGGTAGTATTATGTCCAGTTTTCTGAGGAACTGCCAGACTGATTTCCAGAGTGGTTGTATCAGCTTGCAATCCCACCAGCAATGGAGGAGTGTTCCTCTTTCTCCACATCCTTGCCAGCATCTGCTGCCACCTGAATTTTTGATCCTAGCCATTCTGACTGGTGTGAAGTGGAATCTCAAGGTTGTTTTGATTTGCATTTCCCTGATGATTAAGGATGTTGAACATTTTTTCAAGTGCTTCTCTTCCCTTCAGTATTCCTCAGTTGAGAATTCTTTGTTTAGCTCTGTACCTCTTTTTTTGTTTTTGTTTTTGTTTTTGTTTTTGTTTTTGTTTTTGTTTTTGTTTTTCGAGACAGGGTTTCTCTGTATAGCCCTGGCTGTCCTGGAATTCACTTTGTAGACCAGGCTGGCCTCGAACTCAGAAATCCGTCTGCCTCTGCCTCCCGAGTGCTAGGATTAAAGGCATGCACAACTACCACCTGGCTTTGCACCCCATTTTTAATGGGGTTATTTGAATTTCTGGAGTTCAGCTTCTTGAGCTCTTTGTATATATTGGATATTAACTCCCTATCAGATTTAGGATTGGTAAAATTTTTTTCCCTATCCGTTGGTTGCCTTTTTGTCTTATTGACAGTATCTTTTGCCCTACAGAAGCTTTGCAATTTTATAAGTTCCCCATTTTTAATAGGGTTATCCTGTTCTTTGGAGTCTAACTTCTTGAGTTCTCTGTATATCTTGGATATTAGCCCTCTATTGAATGTAGGATTGGTGAAGATCTTTTCCCAATTTATTGGTTGCCTTTTTGTCTTATTGGCAGTGTCCTTTGCCTTACAGAGGCTTTGCCATTTTATGAGGTCTCATTTGTCAATTTTTGATTTTACAGCACAAGCCATTGGTGTGCTGTTCAGGATTTTCCCCCTATGCTCATATCTTCAAGGCTTTTCCCCACTTTCTCCTCTATAACTTTCAGTGTATCTCGTTTTATGTGGAGGTCTTTTTTTGTTTTTGTTTTGTTTTGTTTTGTTTTTCGAGGCAGGGTTTCTCTGTGTAGCTCTGGCTGTCCTGGAACTCACTCTGTAGACCAGGCTGGCCTCGAACTCAGAAAACCGCCTGCCTCTGCCTCCCAAGTGGTGGGATTAAAGGCATGCACAACCACACCTGGCTTATGTGGAGGTCCTTGATCCACTGGGATTTGAGCTTTGTACAAGGAGTTAAGAATGGATAGATTTGTATTCTTCTTCATGCTTGCTGCCAGTTGTGCCAGCACCATTTGTTGAAAATGCTATCTTTTTCCCACTGGATGGTTTTAGCTCCTTTGTCAAAGATCAAGTGACCATAGGTGTGTGGGTTCATTTCTGGCTGTCCAATTCAATTCCATTGATCTACCTGCCTGCCACTGTTCCAATACCATGAGGTTTTTTTTTTTTTTTTTTTATCACAATTGCTATATAGTATTGCTTGAGGTCAGGGATGGTGATTCCACCAGAAGTTCTTTTATTGTTGAGAATAGTTTTCACTATCCTAGGTTTTTTGTTATTCCAGATGAATTTACAAATTGCCCTTTCTAACTCAGTGAAGAATTGAGTGGAAATTTTGATGGGGATGACATTGAATCTGTAGATTGATTTCGGTAAGATGGCCATTTTTACTATATTAATCCTGCCAATCCATGAGCATGGGAGATCTTTCCATTTTCTGAGATCTTCTTTGATTTCTTTCTTCAGAGACTTGAACTTCTCATCATACAGATCTTTCATTTCCTTAGAGTCACACCAAGGTATTTCTTTATCAGCCTGTTTATCCTTTGTGTAGAGGAAGGCCACTGATTTGTTTGAGTTAATTTTATATCCAGCTAGTTTGCTGAAGTTATCAGGTTTAGGAGTTCTCTGGTGGAATTTTTGGGGTCACATAAGTATACTATCATATCGTCTGCAAATAATGATAGTTTGACTTCTTCCTTTCCAATTTGTATCCCTTTGATCTCCTTTTGTTGTCTAATTGCTCTGGCTAGGACTTCAAGTACTATATTGAATAGGTAGAGAGAGAGAGAGTGGGCAGCCTTGTCTAGTCCCTAATTTTAGTGAGATTAGTTCAAGATTCTCTCCATTTAGTTTGATGTTGCCTACTCGTTTGCTGTATATTGCCTTTACTATGTTAGGTATGGGCCTTGAATTAATGGTCTTTCCAAGGCTTTTATCATGAAGGGGTGCTGGATTTTGTCAAATGCTTTCTCAGCATCTAATGAGATGATCATATGGGATTTTTTCTTTGAGTTTGTTTATATAGTAGATTACATTGATGGATTTCCATATATTGAATAATCCCTGTATCCCTGGGATGAGACCTACTTAATCATGATGGATGATCATTTTGATGTGTTCTTGCATTCAGTTTGTGAGAATTTCATTGAGTATTTTTGCATGGATATTCATAAGGGAAATTGGCCTGAAGTTCTCTTTCTTTGTTGGTTCTTTGTGTGGTTTAAGTATCAGAGTAATTGTGGCTTCATAGAATGAATTGGGTAGAGTACCTTCTGTTTCTATTTTGTGGAATAGTTTGAGGAGAAATGGTATTAGGTCTTCTTTGAATAACTAATAGAACTCTGCATTAAGCCCATCTGGTCCTGGGCTTATTTTTTGGTTGGAGGACTATCAATGACTATTTCTATTTCTTTAGGGGATATGGGACTGTTTAGATAGTTTATCTGATTCTCCTTTAACTTTGGTACCTGGTATCTGTCTAGAAAATTGTCCATGTCATCCAGATTTTCCAGTTTTCTGATGATTTTTGGATGTCCTCGGTTTCAGTTGTTTTGTTTACCTTTTCATTTTTGATTTTGTTAATGAGGATACTGTCCCTGTGCCCTCTAGTTAGTCTGACTATGGGTTTGTCTATCTTGTTGATTTTCTCAAAGAACCAGGTCCTGGTTTGGTTGATTCTTTGTATAGGTTTTTTTTTTTTTTCCCACTTGATTGATTTCCTGCTGTCTACTCTTCTTGGGTGAATTTGCTTCTTTTTTTCTAGTGCTTTTAGATGTACTATTAAGCTCCTAATGTATGCTCTCTCCAGGTACTTTTTGGAGGCACTCAGAGCTATGAGTTTTCATTTTAGGACTCCTTTCATCATGTTCCATAAGTTTGGGTATGTTGTGGCTATATTTTCATTAAATTCTAAAAAGTCTTTAATTTCTTTCTTTAGTTATTCTTTGACCAAGTTATCATTGAGTAGAGTGTTGTTCAACTACCAGGTGTATATTGGCTTTCCATTGTTTATGTTGTTATTGGAGACCAGTCTTAGACTGTAGTGATCTGATAAGATGCACGGGATTTTTTTCAATCTTCTTGTATGTGTTGAGGACTGTTTTGTGTCTGGTTATATGGTCAGTTTTGGAGAAGGTACCATGCTTTGGAGGTGTTGAGAAGAAGGTATATTCTTTTGTTTTAGGATAAAATGTTCTATAGATATCTGTTAAATCCATTTGTTTCATAAGTTCTGTTAGTTTCACTTTGTCTCTGTTTAGTTTCTGTTTCCAGGATCTGTCCATTGATAAGAGTGGGGTGTTGAAGTCTCCCACTATTACTGTATGTGGTGCAATTTGTGCTTTGAGCTTTAGTAAAGTTTCTTTTATGAATGTGGGTTCCCTTGCATGAGGATCACAGCTATTCAGAATAGAGAGTTCTTCGTGGTAGTTTTTTCCTTTGATCAGTATGAAGTGTCCTTTCTTCTCTTTTTTGATAACTTTAGGTTGGAAGTTGATTTTATTCAATATTAGAATGGCTACTCCAGCTTGTTTCGTGGGACAATTTGCTCGGAGAATTGTTTTCCAGCCTTTTACTTTGAGGTAGTGTCTGTCTCTCTCACCGAGGTGGGTTTCCTGTATGCAGCAAAATGTTAGGGCCTGTTTACATTTCCAGTCCATTAGTTTATATCTTTTTATTGGGGAACTGATTCCATTGATATTAAGAGATATTAAGGAAAAAAGATTATTGCTTCCTGTTATTTTTGTTGGTAGAGGTAGAATTATGTTTTTTGTGGTTATCTTCTTTCTGGATGTTAAAAGATTATTTTCTTGCTTTTACTAGGGTGTAGTTTTCCTCCTTGTGTTGGAGTTTTCCATTTATTATCCCTTGAAGGGCTGGATTTGTGGAGAGAGATTGTGTAAATTTGTTTTTGTCATGTAATATCTTTGTTTCTCCATGTATGGTTATTGAAAGTTTTGCTGGGTAAAATAGCCTGGACTGGCATTTGTGTTCTCTTAGGGTCTGTATTACATCTGCCCAGGATCTTCTGGCTTTCATAGTTTCTGGCAAGAAGTCTGGTGTAATTGTAATAGGTCTGCCTTTATGTGTTACTTGATCTTTTTTCCTTACTGCTTTTAATATTCTTTCTTTGTTTTGTGCATTTGGCATTTTGATTTTTATGTGATGGGAAGAATTTCTTTTCTGGTCCAATCTACTTGGTGTTTTGTAGGCTTCTTGTTTGTTCATGAGCATCTCTTTCTTTAGGTTAGGGAAGTTTTCTTCTATAATTCTTTTGAAGATACTTACTGGCCCTTTAAGTTGGGAATCTTTACTCTCTTCTATACCTATTATCCTTAGGTTTTGTCTTCTCATTGTGTCTTGGATTTCCTGGATGTTTTGAATTAAGATATTTTTGCATTTTGCATTTTCTTTGATTATTCTCTCAATGTTTTCTATAGTATCTTCTGTGCCTGTGATTCTCTCTTTCATCTCTTGTATTCTGTTGCTGATGCTCGCATCTATGGCTCCTGATCTCTTTCCTAGGGTTTCTATCTCCAGACTTGTCTCCCTTTGTGATTTCCTTTTTGTTTCTACTTCCATTTTTAGATCCAGAATGGTTTTGTTCAATTCCTTCACTTGTTTGGATGTGTTTTCCTGCAATTCTTTAAGGGATTTTTGTGTTTTCTCTTTAAGGGCTTCTAGCTATTTAACTGTGTTTTCCTGTCATTCTTTAAGGGATTTTTGTGTTTCTGTTTAAGGGCTTCTACCTGTTTACCTGTGTTCTCCTATATTTCTTTAAGGGAGTTATTTATGTCCTTCTTAAAATGCTCTATCAGCATCATGAGATATGATTTTAAATCCAAATCTTGCTTTTCCTGTGTGTTGGAGAATCGAAGACTGGCTGTGTTGGGAGTACTGTGTTCTGATGATGCCTAGTAGTCTTGGTTTCTGTTGGTAAGATTCTTGCATTTGCCTTTCACCATCTGGTAATCTCTGGTGTTAGATGTTCTTTCTGTCACTCGCTGAAGCTTGTTCCTCCTGTGGGTCTGTAAACCTGTGTCAGCACTCCTGGGAGAACAGGTCTCTCCTGGCAGGACTTGTGCACAGCCGTCTGTGGAACAGCCTCATCTCGTGGGTGTGGATGATGGACAGGAAGTGTCCTGTCCCACCTGCTCCACTGATCTTGCACCCCCTGTGCTTCTGGCCAGCTCCACTCCACACAGTTATTGGAGAGAAAGTGGCCTTCTCACCTCTGAGTCCAATAGTAAAAACACTTCTGGGAGAACAGGTCTCTTCTGGTGGGAAGAGATACATGGGCACAGTGGGCTATGGAACAGCCTCAGCTCGTTAGTGCAGATGGAGGACCAGAAGGAGACACATTAATTATTAAAGAGATTGACTACAGACTGAAAGGTGACCTCTTCTTTCTCTGGTGGGTGATGTTTCAGAGAGAGAGATGGGGAGCCATATCAGACAGGCAGAAGAAAAAGTCAAAAGCAAATGAAACCATGAAGCAGTCTGTAAAATGAAGTACTTCAGTTCTCCCCTCAAAGCCTCTGACAAATATAGGGCTTCTGTAGTATGGTGGGCAGGATGAAACCCAAGCTGTATTTCTCAGTAGCTGTCTCTCATCTCAAAGGCCATGGAAAACATACCTTGTGATGGAAACCTGAGTTGTTTGCTGAGATCCTGGGATGCACTTACAATTTCTTCACAGAATGCTGGAATTTGGATGCTGCTCTGAAACCTTTACTCTGTGTGGTAGAATCAGATCACAACCTGAATCTGAAGGACAATATTGAGCTCAGGAAAGGCCTTCTGGAATAGCTCTGAGAACAGACAACTGCACATGATAGACCCAGAATACCTAGTATTTCAACTCTCAAACTGTATGTATGTATGTATGTATGTATGTATGTATGTATGTATGTATGTGAACCTTTACTCTGTGTGGTAGAATCAGATCACAACCTGAATCTGAAGGACAATACTGAGCTCAGGAAAGGCCTTCTGGAATAGCTCTGAGAACAGACAACTGCACATGATAGACCCAGAATACCTAGTATTTCAACTCTCAAACTGTATGTATGTATGTATGTATGTATGTATGTATGTATGTATGTGTATAGTAAATATTTTTCCAACTTTTATTAGATAATTTCTTCATTTACATTTCAAGTGTTATCCAGAAAGTTCCCTATACCCGCCCCCCTCCCGGCCCTGCTCCCCTACCCACCCACTCCCATATCTTGGCCCTGGCGTTCCCCTGTACTGGGGCATATAGAGTCTGCATGACCAAGGGGCCTCTCTTCACACTGATGGCCAACTAGGCCATCCTCTTCTATATATGCAGCTAGAGACATGAGCTCAGGGGGTACTAGTTAGTTCATGTTATTCTTCCACCTATAGGGTTGAAGACCCCTTCAGCTCCTTGGGTACTTTCTCTAGCTCCTTCCTTGGGAACCCTGTGTTCCATCTAATAGCTGACTGTGAGCTTCCACCTCCATGTTTGNTTTCCCCAGTGCCCATATCTTCGAGGCTTTTCCCCACTTTCTCCTCTATAAGTTTCAGTGTCTCTGGTTTTATGTGGAGGTCCTTCAACCACTTAGACTTGACCTTAGTACAAGGAGATAAGAATGGATCAATTCCCAGTCTTCTACATGATAGCTGCCAGTTGTGCCAGCACCATTTGTTGAAAAGGCTGTCTTTTTTACACTGGATAGTTTTAGCTCCCTTGTCAAAGATCAAGTGAACATAGGTGTGTGGATTCATTTCTGCGTCTTCGATCCTATTCCATTGATCTACCTGTCTGTTGCTGTACCAGTACCATGCAGTTTTTGTTATGATTGCTCTGTAGTACAGCTTGAGGTCAGGCATGGTGATTCCACCAGAGGTTCTTTTACTGTTGAGAAGAGTTTTCGCTAGTCTAGGTTTATTGTTATTCCAGATGAACTTGCTAATTGTCTTTTCTAGATCCTTGAAGAATTGAGTTGGGATTTTGATGGGGATTGCATTGAATCTGTAGATAGCTTTTGGCATGATAGCCATTTTTACTATATTGATTCTGCCAATCCATGAGCATGGGAGATCCTTCCATCTTCTGAGATCTTCCTCAATTTCTTTCTTCAGAGACTTGAAGTTCTTGTCATACAAATCTTTCACTTCCTTCATAAGAGTCACACCAAGATATTTTATATTGTTAGTGACTATTGTGAACGGTATTGTTTCTCTGATCTCTTTCTCAGCTAATTCATCCTTTGTATAGAGAAAGGCCATCGATTTGTTTGAGTTAATTCTGTATCCAGCTACTGTACTAAAGCTGTTTATCAGGTTTAGGAGTTCTCTGGTGGAGTTTTTGGGGTCACTTATATATACTATCATATCATCTGCAAATAGCGATAATTTGACTTCTTCCTTTCCAATTTGTATCCCCTTGACCTTCTTTTGTTGTCGAATCGCTCTGGCTAGGACTTCAAGTACTATATTGAATAGGTAGGGAGAAAGTGGGCAGCCTTGTCTGGTCCCTGATTTTAGTGGGATTGCTTCCAGTTTCTCTCCATTTAGTTTGATGTTGGCCACTAGTTTGCTGTAGATTGCTTTTTATCATGTTTAGGTAAGGGCCTTGAATTCCTGATCTTTCCAAGACCTTTATCATGAATTGGTGTTGGATTTTGTCAAATGCTTTCTCAGCATCTAAGGAGATGATCATGTGGTTTTTATCTTTGAGTTTGTTTATATAGTGTATTACGTTGATGGATTTTTGTATATTAAACCATCCCTGCATTCCTGGGATGAAGCCTACTTGGTCATGATGGATGATCGTTTTGATGTGTTCTTGGATTCGGTTGGCGAGAATTTTGTTGAGTATTTTTGCGTTGATATTCATAAGGGAAATTGGTCGGAAGTTCGCTATCTTTGTTGTGTCTTTGTGTGGAATGTATGTATGTATTTATGTATGTATGTGTATAGTTAATATTTTTTAAACAAAAATTATCTGACCTAACTATTCTTTCACTTTTTCTTAGAAATTTATTGTTAGTTTCCGCTTGTTTCAGAATGACTTTTTAAGGAGAAGAAGGAGGAAGAGAGGGAGTGAGGAAGGAAGGCATGGATGGATGAAAACAAGCTCAGGAAGCTGCTTGCTCCTGCTGGTGGTGGTGGTAGGGTGGGAGATGGAAGATGCTTCTTTACTTTTTTTAAACGCAAAAATGTATCAAGTGAGAAAATGAAGTGTTTAAACCAATTATCCTTCTGATGAACAGTGGAAGTTGATAGAAACTTTTATGGTATTATAAAAGTTTTTTTTTAAAGGTACCCAACAGGGAGAGGGAAGAAAAGCAGTGGGTCTATAGGGTTTTCTCTGGAGAGAAACCACCTATAGACTTTGAGTAAGACTGTGAATGTCTGAACTGACCATCTGTCAGAATACCAGGCAAATAAACAGGGAAATGGGTCAGCGATAGTCAGATAGGAAACACCAATTTATAGAGCTAGATGCCAAATTTGTTCAGTTACAGATTAGAAGATCTCTTTCTTGGTAAATCAAGGACCATTCAGAAGACCATTTGTAACTGTTTAACAAAAGCATTTACAATATTTAGCTGTGCCATGTTTTAGGAGCATCCCATGAAATTAAAGCAGGGAAATGACGCAGGCTGTTCAATATCTATCTATCTATCTATCTATCTATCTATCTATCTATCTATCTATCTATCTATCTATCATCTATCTGTCTATCTATCTCAATAGCTACATCATCTATATCTATCTATAAAAAGATAGCTAATAAAACATTGGACAAGAGCAGCAGCGTTTATTCACCTCAGTACTGCCTGGAACATAGGAGCTTGTTTTATAATCCATGAAGGGTACAATGGAAGGAAATCAGTAACTAAAAATGAAATTGTCAAGCTGTTTCCTTAATTCTTTTTAAAAACCTTCCATTTGGACAAGGAGTGTGCTGTTTCTGAAGACTTCTCTGTGGACCTCCAAAAAATATTGGTTGTACTATTTCTTTTTTCTGAGATAGGAGTCTTAATATGTACCCCAGGTTGGCCTGCAAGTCTGTTATCCTCCAGCCTCAGCCCTCTCAGTCCTGAGATTACAGGTACTGGATGGTTGTTCCTTTTTCAACTTAGTGTAGCTCATTACAAAGTATCTCAGAAGAACAATTAAAACTTTCTCACATGCCTTCCTCTCTCCTTTTCCCCTCCCTCCCTCCTTGTTTCTCTCTCCCTCCCCCTCCTTTCACCTCTCTCCCTCATTCCATATCTTCCTTCTTGCCTTCTGATAGGAGGACAAAGATGATGGCAAATCTCAAGTGAAGGTGACATAAATTTGACCTCAGCTAATGGAATGGTTCTGGATTTGATTGGCTTGACACTCTGCCTATTTATGTGGAATTGTTATTGGCAGACTTTGGTCTGTGACTGTCTTCTAAGGGAACCTAATATGTGTCTTTTGTTAGGAGAGTGGCTTTTTCACCACACTGTACTTTTAGACTCTAACAAGTACATATGCCAGATTTGAAACTATTTACACCAGAGAAGTAAAGAATAGTGAAACCATGAGTTCTATCCTGTTTTGCATTATGTAAACAATCTTAGAGGTTTAAAACAATTTACTTCTATAATGGGTCTAATGTTTATAAACCACATACTAAAGCAAAGCCTAAGTTTCTTTTTGCTATTGGACAAAGAACAGATTCATTCCAGGGTCATCTTAGAATTGAGTGTGTGTCTGCAGTCACACTGGCTTGAAGAGCCAGAAGGCTGTTAAGTACCTGGGGAGAGAACTTGGTAATTTCCAAGGATCTGAATTTTTTAAATTTTAGAATGTTTTATTCTTTATAATCTATCACTTAAGTATTAAGTGTGGATACAAAATATATATACATACACATATGCAAATATATGCATATAAAAATTCCTAGATTGACTCATGTATATACACTTGTCTACACATACATACTATAAAGTTAACTTGGAAAATTACCTGTTCATAAAAGATAGAACAGACTGAGAAAATGCATATATTTTTTGCCATTAATGGCTAAATATGAGTTGCTGCTGGATTCTTGTCGTAGTTACTTTTCTATTGCTGTGAGAAAGCACCATGTTATGGGACTGCTATAAAATGTGCTCATCTGAGCTGCTTTTATTTCATTGAAAACATTGTCTATTCCAGAGGGCATATACCTATCTTATAAGCATACACAGAAAGAGTCACTACCTCTTATGTCAGTGTCCTTTTTGCCATCTTCAGTGTTGGGGACAGAAAGCAGAGCCTTGCACGTGGGAGGAAAGAGGTCTGCCATTGGGTCCCATCCCCAGTGTTTGACTTTCTTACTGTGTCTTATGCTAAATTTGAATTCACTGTATAACTCAGGCTAGCCTCACATTCTCTTATTGTTTTATACAAATACAAGCATATTCCATCATGTTCCACTTAATGTTTTAAAGATATCTACTTTAATTTTTGCTCCTTTCTGGAGATTTTTGAACTAGCAGCTAGTGATCTTATTAATTCAATGGTTATTAGTCAACAGCCATGCTCTCCAAGTGTCAGGATTATAACATAACATAATGATAAGGATGGTAATGTATGAAGTAGAGGAGAGGGAGTGGAAAGTATTTTTCATAAAAACCAGGAGCCTTAAAAGAATGAAGAATTAGATACTTTACTAAGAGGTGGGTGGAGAGATTTCCTGTTTAATTCTGTCTTGGCATTAATTGCAAATAGAGGAAAATCATGGCATTTTCAATTTTAAACTATTATCAGCAAAGAAATATCACCAAAGGGCCTGCCGGCATTTCTTTTAATTGATTCCATGTAAAGCTGCTTCAGTTATTCCTTGGTTTAATCTACATTTGTTGAAAGTCTCTCTCTTGGTCCTACAATGTGCTGCCTTTGTGGGGCTGAGGTGATTGTGAAGAGAAGCCAATGGTTGAGGAACTAACAGAAGGCATCTTGAACCCCAACTTCCACTTTTCTATTGAGTCTCCTCAAGAGAGGTGCTCACAACCCTGCCAACACTAATGCTCCCTTTCTCCTGCACCTCAGTTGGCTCTCCCCTCTCATCATCTGAGGATGTGTTTGCCTCTCTTTGGAAGGAAGCCAACAATAACTCCATTTTTTCTTTACTTAAATGGAATGGCCAAACTTCTTTGAAACTCAATCCAGAGAAGAAATAATATATGAGCTGGTTTGGGAAAAATCTTTCTGCCTTTTTTTCCTTCTCACCCCCTTCAAGCTATTTGTAGAACTTGTTCCTTCTTAATATTGTGCCAGTCCAAATGTTTTGCTTTGCTTCCTGCACTCAGGAAAGCTTTCTCAACAATAAAGTCCAGGTTGGTGGTCTTCTAGTCATCCCCCAAATGGTAGACCTGTAGCTTCTATCCTGTTTTGGGGTCAGAAATTCCTTTGGAAATGTGATGAAAACCTCGGAGTCTCTTTGACAGAGATGTGCCATCCAACTTTAGAATTCTGTCTCCTAACATTATATTGTCACTCTCAGGAATTCACAGTGAAGGGAAAACCTTTGGTGGAACCCTGGAGAATTCCTAGACATACATGGAATTGCTGAATTGGCCAAGGAGGAATCAAGAACTGACTCAGAGGCCTCACACAGGCTTTAGATGTTGCAGAGAGATTATAGATGACCTGCCTTTTAGGTGTGATTTAAAATATTAACTGTTTTGGCAATTTGAGTGCTGCTGTCTCTTTAAGAAAAGCCATCTAATGGCTATAGCTGAAACTTAAGAATATATATACTCTATGCTGCAGTTCTACACCCCTGGAATTCCTTCTGTACATAAACACAACATGACAGGCAAAGATGGCATCATATACATACCTCCATGGTTTAAAAACATGACCTACAGATTTAAGATCTCAGCATTTTGCCTCTTTCTCGAAGGTACTACAAATTCAGATTGGCAGGGAGTAAATTAGCCTGTTTGGATGAAATTTCCCTGCTGACTGCTTAAATGGATTCTCTGTGAGTTACTTCTCCAAAGTTACTCAGTACTTTTGTGAGGCTCTTGTCCTGTCGAGTACTCAATACGCTGAGATGATCCTCCTGACCCAACCCCGCGCGCGCGCGCGCGCGCGTGTGTGTGTGTGTGTGTGTGTGTGTGTGTGTGTAAATCAAGAACTGTTTGCATATGAACCTAGCATTTTNTTACCAATTCATGGAGCTTTCGTTCCTCCTGTTAAGTTCTACCTCTTAACTCGATAGCTCCTGTATAAACATGAAGTATATAAGGTGCTATTGCCATGACAGAGCTAAGGATTTCTTTGGAATGATGTCTTGAATTTTCCTTTTTTTGTCTCTATGAAATAACCAGTTGTCATTTCTTAGTTTTTCCAAAGAGAGACACATAGTCCTTCGAAGAATAATCCTGAGAGAATTTTCAGTGAAAAAGAAGTTTCCTTTAGATTGGGTTTAAATAGGCTTCCTGCCTATTCGTACCATGGTTCTGTAGTTAACCACACTCAATCATGGACCTAGCCTTTGACATGCTAAGGGTGTAGGCTAAAAATACACATGGCTAGTGAATGGCCCATGTACTTCTTACATTTGTTGATATTTCATACCAGTTTATACCTCATTTAATCCAGAATGAAGCTTCTAGGTATTACTTCCCAGAATTCCCCCTGAACTCCTCCATATGATGTGGAGTTTTAATATTTTGCCTCATGGAAACCAGTGTGTGACATAAGACACTTGTAGTCATGTGCTACTGCAGATGGCTCTTAGAATGCACACCAATGTTTCCATTCCAAGCAAAGTGAATGGAAAGGAGAGGAGGCGTGCTTGGATCTGTTCTAAGGTACTTTAGTGTGTGACACAGCAGACCATTGGTTTAAAATGTTCCAGTATTTGAAATGGCTTTCAACTTTACATGTTTAATTCTGTTTTTAATGATATTTACAGTTTGGAAGAGATCTTCTGAAGGTAAAACTTTTCAGATGATGTCATTGACACCAACTATATAAAATACCATTCTAAAGGCAAAGATCTGGACTTTAAAAAAATCAATAATCTGAAGCTCAAATTCCAGTATCTTTAAATGACTGAGGCAGAAGATAGATGTGTATATATGCTCTCGTATGTAAGAGAAAAATTTTAGTTTTTATTAATTTTGCAGTTGGCAACCATAGAAAAAAAACAATATTGTACCAATTATGTCCCCTTGGGGGGGAGAGGATTATTTATTCTTTGACTTCCTTAAAAAAAAAGTAAATTTCTGCAACAGAGGGACAAACTGAAAGTGTTCTTCAGAACTTCATAATTCATCTCCTTTCACATTTTCAAGAAGTTTGAGATTTACCTCAAGACTCAAAGTAACTCACTGAAAAAGGCTTGTCCACACACACAACAGATTTATATGAGAGTCTTTTCTATAGCCCATTGTAATTGTACCTGTATGGATAGCAGCCTTTATCCTTTTCTTATTTGAAAGGTCTTGTCTGAGAACCTTTTATCTCCTCAGAACAATAGATACATCCCAAGTCGATGCAAGAAGCCCATGACATCATGCTTCAATCAATAGTCATCGATTGAGAAGACTTAGTTTTACTGCTGTGTAACAGGCACCAAGAGAGACACAGGAAGGAAAAGCCATGATTTCTATCTTTGAAGAACAATACAGTCCAGAAAGTAGTTGGAACATGCATATTATAACATGGTTTTATAACAGAAGACCATTTAAGTAAATACTAGTCTGGCTGCTGAAGAGCTAGGCCAAGGTCATTTCTTCTGTTGAATTTTCAGGAGAGAGCTGATCAGGAGCAAGACAGGAAAGACAGCAAGCTGGATAGCAGGGGATGTCAGTTGGGTGAGCCTGTGTTCCTAAGGATGAGGGAAGGTGCAGTAGTAACAGTCCATAAACCAGTAAGTCGTCCTTTACTGTAATAGACTATCCAAGTTAACCCACTTATAAAGACAAAAGATGCATTTTGACTCAGTTTTAGAGGTCTCATTCCTTGACCAAAATCTTTCCCAAGAATTCTTTTGAGACACTTTTATAGTCGAAAGTATAGCAAGTGATGATGTTCTTAGTAAGGGCAGGGAAAATGAAGGACCCATGTTCTACAGAATTATAAAATATACAGTATAATGAACAGTAGGTAGGTATACAGCAGAACTGGAGCTGATGTGATGGCTGGCTCAGGGATGGCTGGCTCAGGGATGGCTGGCTCAGCGGGGAAGGGTAATACCACAAGCTGGATGCCTCGGATTTAAGCCCCAGAGCTCATGTCAAAAGCTGGGTGCCTTGGCATACATCTGCAACCTTGTGAGTGAGGGAGTGGACAGACACAGGAGAATTGACCATGACGTCATACTTCTCCTCATTCAGATCTCAGGTCAGCTGGCTTGGAGGTGGAAGAATAGCAGAAGCAACAAGAGAGACTCTGGGAAGAGATGGCTAAGGGTTGTCCTCAGACCTCCTCACATGACAACCCCTACCCCCAGCAACATTTAAGAAGCAGATTAACAGCCTCGTTTTGGGAGAAAACTCGTTATTAGTGATGTTGAGGTCTGGTAACATTATATAATGAAAATAACCATGAAACTATTAAAGTTGCCATACTGGGTTCAACCCATGGCTTTTATGTTTAACCTCAATGAAAAGGGATGCTGAATAGTATTGAGAAAGAACTTCATCAATTGCTATTTAATCTTTCAATTTTTTGTGGATTCTGATTTTTTTAAAAATAAATTTGCATAAGAAAATGTAAATATGTCACAGATCTTTGACATAGCAAATTTTACACAATTTAGCATACCTTTGTAGCATTTCACAGTAGGTGTAAGCAGGTGCTCAACGAGCGAGTTCTAGGAGTTGTCTTGCAAAGGAAAAAGGCAAGTCAGTAAAAGTTCTTTGCTTTTCTGGCATAGGACACAAAACTGCTACAATTATTTGTGGATAATTTTTTACAACTTGTGTTAGTAACTATTATGCATTTAAAAGAACAATGCCAAATCAACATGAGAAAAAAACAGACTCCCTCCTACCCACATCCGGGGTATTCTTTCTTGTCTAAAGAATACCTACTTCTTCTGTTCAGAGGTTGGCATTTATAATGAACAGGGTCCTTTCATATCCTGAAAGAAACACATAAATACAATGAGAACCAAACCAATCCCCCTGATTAAGGGTCTATGCATTTAGATCAATCCGAAAAGAAGGAATAATTGATGTTGAAAACATTAAAGAACCTGCTTGGATTATATGTGGTGTGGTGGGAGTGAGAACCAGGTACACCAAATTCCTACCTCAGAATGAGGAGAGCAATTCTTAGCTTTTTGCTGGAAAACAAAGCAATTGACTATTTAAAAGGACTTGGGTTTGAAAGAGTGTATTGACAAAGTGCCAAGAAACATTAAGGTGCTGCGATCTGTTCACGTACAGGGTGCAAAGTCAGTTTACCCCCACCCCCACCCCGCCCCTTACTGACAATTGGGCATGTTATGCTAGTCATTTTTTTTTCTGACATGAAATATGGAAAGGCAATGATAAACATTGAAAAACCCAACTTAAAGGAGAACAGATTTCCTCTGGCTCATGGTTTGAGAGTTTTTGGTTTATGGCCCTTTGAGTCCATTGTCTCTAGGCTATTGTGAGGTAGACTGGCATGGCGAAGGGCATGTGCCAAAGCAGAGCTGATCACCCCATAGTAGACAGGAAGCAGCGAGGCTGTCAGGGGCTGACACAAAACACTTTAGAACATACACGTCCCTGTAATTGCTTCTTCCTTTTGCTCCACCTCCTGGTTTCCACCACCTCTTTTTTTTTAATTAGATATTTTCTTAATTTACATTTCAACTGCTATCTAGAAAACCCCCTCCCCCTCCCCCCTCCCTCCTCCCCTGCCCACCCACTCCAACTTCTTGGCCCTGGCATTCCTCTGTATTGGGGCATATAAAGTTTTCAGTACCAAGGGGCCTCTCCTCCCAATGATGGAGCTAGAGACACGAGTTCTGGGGGTTCTGATTAGTTCATATTGTTGTTCCTCTTCTAGGGTTGCAGACCCCTTCAGCTCCTGGGGTTCTATCTCTAGCTTCTCCAATGTGGGCCCCGTGCTCCCTCTTATGGATGACTGTGAGCATCCACTTCTGTGGGAGTCAGCTATATCAGGGTCCCTTCAGTAAACACTTGCTGTCCTATGCAATAGTGTCTGAGTTTAGTGACTGATTATGGGATGGATCCCCGGTGGGTTAGTCTCTGTATGGTCCATCCTTTCATCTTAGCTCTAAACTTTGTCTCTGTAACTCCTTTCATGGGTATTTTGTTTCCTATTCAAAGGAGGAATGAAGTATCCACGTGCTGGTCTTCCTTCTAGATTTTCTTGTGTTTTGCTTGATTTTCTTGTGTTTTACTCTTGGGTATTCTAAGTTTCTGGGCTAATATCCATTTATCAGTGAGTGCATGTCCAATGACTTCTTTTGTGATTGGGTTACCTCACTAAGGATTATGTCCTCCAGATTCATCCATTTGCCCAAGAATTTCATAAATTCTTTTTTTTTAATAGCAGAATAGTACTCCATTGTGTAAATGTACCACATTTTCTGTATCCATTCCTCTGTTGAGGGATATCTGGGTTCTTTCCAACTTCTGGCTATTATAAATAAGGCTGCTATGAACATAGTGGAACATGTGTCCTTTTTACCAGTTGGAACATCTTCTGGGTATATGCCCAGGAGAGGTATTGCAGGATCTTTCAATAGTACTATGTCCAATACTCCTCCATTGCTGGTGGGATTGCAAGCTTGTACAACCACTCTGGAAGTCAGTCTGGCGTTTTCTCAGAAAATTGGACATAGTACGACCTTCTGGGTTCTTGTCCTTTGGGATATACATGTGACACAACGTCTACCTGCTTCTCAGGGTGCCAGCCTTCCCCTTCTTCTAATGAGATTTGATAGGAAGCTGGTACACACTGACTCCTTTGGAAGTCTGATGCTGAGTCAGCCATGGGAGACACCGTGGCTATCAAAGGCTGCCTTTAGACTACCTTATTCTTGACCACTTTGGCGCTGACACTTTGAATGCTGTTTTCTGTCATGAACGTAAGAGCTGTAAAAACTTAACTGGCGATCTGTACTGGGTTTCACAGGCAATCGCAGAATCTAGAACATGGATTCCAGAGCTGCCTAAGATCCTCTGTGGTTTTTCTTCTCTTCCTGAGACCAGGTCTCCATTGCCATGTGAAGCATTTGCTGCTTCCTGTACCCTTGGTTTTCCACCATGGCCGTCATCTGCACTTTCCTCCTCTGTTTTCCTTGCCTTTGGTTTTTCTATTCCTCTTCAGTGAATCTGATTTCTTCTACATTTTACATTCCAAAAGAGTAGAGTTCCAGGAAAGGAAAGAGAGAAAAAGGGCAATAGGGATGGGGTTGGGAGGGTAGGGGGCAGGGAGTGGGCATGGGACTTAGCAATCTCTTCATGTTTCTTCCTTGGTTGGGGCCTGTGGTGGTTTGACTCTACTTAACTCAAGGAGTGGCACTATTTAGAGGTGTGGCCTTGTTGGAGGAAGTGTGTCATTGTGGGCGTTGGATTTAAGTTCTTTATCCTAGCTGTCTGGAAGCCAGTCTTCTCCTAATGGCCTTCCGATGAAGATGTAGAATTCTCAGCTCCTCCTGCACAATGCATGTCTGGATGGTGCCATAGTCCTGCCTTGATGATAATGGACTGAACCTCTGAACCTGTAAGCCAGCTCCAATTAAATGTTGTCCTTATAAGAGTTACCTCGGTCATGATATCTGATCACAGCAGTAAAACCCTAACAAAGACAGGGCCTTATCATAGAACTGCTTATCAGGGACAGCTTCTCTCTCTCTTAGGAGTCCTCTGCTATTTGCAGAAGACAGCATTCCACAGCCCCGAAGATAGACAGGGGCATTTTGCCAGAGGGGGGAAAAATCTCTCGATGGGTGGTGGTATCACCAAGCACTGAAATAAACTTCCCTCTTGAATTGCAGCTTAGGACCCCCCCTTTTTTTTGCCTGTCCCACAGTTTATGCTAGGACTAGGTTATGTTTCTCAGTAGAGCAGTGACAAACCTGTCTTGTGAGTGAGTATCTGGCTTCCCCTTCTCATTTCCCTGCTCCTATTGCCAAGGCCCCTTGTGAGGGGTTCACAGGGAGCTCTTTGACACCGCTCCCAGCTGTCTTCCTCTGTGCAGTTCACAGAGGCGGTTAGAGCTCAGTCTTTAAGGCTTTCAGAGAAGCATGTGCTTTACAGTAAGTACTTGGATTGCTTGAAGTCATTTACTCGTGGAGTCTTCATTGTGTTCCTTAGTCATTACGGTCGCATCCTGTGCTCTTTTCTCAAACATCAGCACGGTGAACCAACGATGAAATTGCATTTCTTTGAATTAGAGCACAGATGATTATAGGAAGGAAAAGACATCATAAGAGAAACGTTCATCTTTGTGTTTGAATAAATGCAGCAGGCTTCCCAGCCTCTGAGGCAGTTAGAGCGCTTATAAGACACTGTAAGGCCATTGTACCACATGGCTCGGGTCCTGTCTCAGAATGTGTCTGCAAGTGCTTTGAATCATTCCAGCCTAAGTATAAAAACCATCCAGTACAGCACACATTTCCTGGGGTGCCAGGTGAATATAGCCATCACTCAAGGCTCTGACTGTATCTCAAGGCTCTGACTGTGAACACGAGGCAATTAATAAGCAGTTGTTGAAATAGTCTATAACGAGGCCACTGCCCTCATCTACTTTTTAATTCTTGACCCACCTTGGTAGTGTTGGAATGACTTTGTAGGTGGGGATCTAAGCTTAAAACACAAGTCCAGGAACAAGAACCATTGCTTGCTTGAATTTGTTTGGCTTAAGATAGTTAGCCTTCCCTGAGTCCAGGTGACTGTGTCTTGTGCTTGGCTCCCAGACCTTCCACAGTGACCTGCTGCATGTTATCTTGTAGTCTCAGTTTTGCTCCTGCTTCCTTGACTGCTGTTATGGATGGAGAAGGAGGCACTTAAAGGTGAAGTGGAATGGTGCAGCTAAATGATTTCATATTAGGATTTTTATGGGACATCAGGGTTGACAGGTTGCAGGTGTTAAAAACAAAGCCAGTTGGGTTTTTAATGTACTGTGCTAATAGGAGGGCAGCATTGCTGTGTGCTTCTGATCCCCTCTCTCTTCCTTCACAGCCATCTGCTGGGCTATCCACGCTTTTATTACCATGTCAACTACGAGGCATGGCTAGAGCTTTTTTTTTTTTTTTTATTCTTCCATCATCTCTCCTGCCTTCTTTTACCTCTTCACATATTCTTTGTTCATGGCTTTGCCAAGCTTACTATCTTTAAAAATTCTAGCAAGAGTAGAGAGTCCTTGAATGTGTGTTCCTCAAAGATTTTAGATGAATAAATGCTTGGAATCCATATCAAATATTAACTTAGTAAAGACGAGCTGGTCACTTGCTAAAGGGCATTTTCTCCAACATCTGCCTTAATCCATATAATAACTGTATTAGATAAGCATGATATTCCTTTCTTACTATTTTATGTGTATGTGTAATGTAGGAAGCCCCGAGTGAGTGAAGTCCTGAGTGGGTGTGGTTGACTAGGGCACAGCTGTGTCAAGGGCCTCAAAGCCTTAGACATGGGAGAAAATGGCAAGTTTTCCCCTCGCTTGGTTTAGGGAAATGGCAAAGCTTGCCCTAATGGTGTGCGGTTTACAGTTTATAATGAGTGCCCGCCATAGCTTTTCCCTGTGGATATTTTTGACCTGGAGACTGTTCCTCTACAGAGACAGCTAAACCTGCCTCCTTCATCTAGCTGTATACCATAAGCCCTGCCTCTTTTTTATCTGTATGTAATAACCCTTCTTCCCTGTTCAAATATATACAATAACTGCCTCTTTGTTCAACTGTGTTTAACAGCTCTGTCTTCCTGTTCAACTGTATGTAATAAACATGAGCACCTGGGCTGCTGAGGTTTCCCTATGAGACCCCAGTCCATCCGATCTCAGCTATTTCTGTGTGTCTCTGTGTCTCTGTGTTCGTCTTTTCCTCATTTCCTCATCCCACAGTAGGCCAAGTCCTCTAGAACCAAGCAAGGAGTTTGCAGTGTAAGATACATGTGGGGTTATGTATGCCATGGCTTGTGTGTGCAGTCTGTTTCTTCAGTCTCATTGCAGGGATAAAAATTCAGGTTATCATGGTAACAGAGCAAACTGGTTTGCTTGTTTGCTTTTGTGTTTTTACTTGCTGAGCCATATTACCAGTCCAATTGTTCTTATTTTTAAACATGAGAGCTATGATTTAGAGAGCCCCCCCCCCTTTTTTTAGAGTCCTGGAAACAAAGCCAGTGAACGATGCCACCTTAGGCTGGATCTTTTCACTTCAGTGAAACTCGTTAAGGCAATTCCCCTGTAGACACGCCTATAGGTCAACTAATTTAGATACCCCCTCACTGAGACTCTCTTTCCAGGTGATTCTTAATTGTGTTAAGTCGAGGAGAATTAAAACAACACAGCAGCCTAGGCTGGCTAAGAATGTGCCCTCCTTCTGCTTTTGCTTCTCAAGTGCTAGGATTGCATGCCCGACATAACTTAGTAGTTTAACACATAGCTTGCTGGAGAATTAGCTGTACATGCTAGGTTATTCAGATATTAGCTTTTATTGTTAGACTTGTTTCCTACTCATCTATTGTTCACTTCTGAGATTTAGCAGCACCTGCAACACTGTTTCATCCTCCATGTGTCAGATTGCTGCTACTCTTAACTTTTTGAAGCAGTGTGAGTGTGGTGGTTTGAATAGGTTTGGCCCATAGTGAGTGGCACTATCAGGAGGCTCACCTTACTGGATGAGATGTGGCCTTGTTAGAGGAAGTCTGTCACTGCGGAGGTGGAACTTTGAGGCTATAAATGCTCAAGCTATGCCCAGTGTGAAACTAATCCAGTTTTCTACAGGCTGCCTTCTGATCCAGGTATAGAATTCTAGGCCCCTCCAGCATCATGTTTGCCTGCCTGCCAGAGGACTAAACCTCTGAAACTGTAAGACAATCTCAGTTAAATGTTTGCCTTTATAAGAGTTGCCTTGGTCATGGTGTCTTCATAGCAATAAAAACCTGCTAAACCAGTAAGTATTAGTTTCGAGTTTTGCTAGTACCAATGTTGTCCAGTGAAGTTGCCTAGGAGGAAAGCTAATGTAGCTGCTTACCCAGTGAGTACAGTCAGTAGGACCCACTGGCACTAGAGGTGCAGCTGCAAGGCGTGCAGGGCTCACTGGGGCCTTCCCTCTGTGTGCACACTTGCATTCTGAATGATGCTGATACAAATAGTATTGAAGATAGCTCCAAATTAGAAGAAAACCTTGAGTGTTGACAAGTTTAAATAGAAAACAAGACTCTTTGGAGAAGGCAGGGTCTTAGTGGAGGAATGGAGCATTGAAGGTATCAAGGAAAATGGATGGACCCAGGATACTATGGCAGGAACGGGGATGTGGTAGATAATGTTGTTTGGCCATCCATGGGGTAGTGACTATACAGAAAATCTAGAAGGCATAAGAAATTCTTGTAAAGATGCTGACAGTACACTAAGGAGGTTGGCTTCCCCATCTTCATGGAAGTCCTAATATTCCCACACTCCATACCCCCTCCTTTTGAGTAACCTCATTAGGCAGGGCTTTCACTGGGACATAGTGTCTGTGTGGCAACATACTATTAACCGAGGAGTTAGGGGCTTGGGATTGGCTCAAACACTGCATATAAGTTTGTGTACTGTGCAATAACCTCAGGTCTGCACCCTGACATTATCTCCAGGATCTGATTCCTAGGATTCACCCCAAGACCCCGCCATCTGTCCTGTTTCCACAGGGATTATAGGTATACTGCACCAAACTTAGCTTCATATGAGTTCTAGGGTTCAGAACCCTGGTCCTCATGCTTGTAGGGAGTTGCTTTACCTATGGAGCCATCTTCCCAGTCTACAGAGCTCATTTTGAGGAGGGCCCATAAAGGAGTGGAGAAGGCAAAGAAGGTGGCATGGGTCCTGTACTTATGTAGCAAGTACATTTATCAAATCAAGATTGTGTATTGATTTGATCTGGTTTGAGGTGGTGGAGGCTGTGCCCTTCCCTACAAGAGGCCTTCCTAGATAATGCCCCTGGGAGAGATTTCTAAACTCTAATGTTACTGTTGCCTTTGTGTTTCTAGATCTGGATATCTGAGACTGTTGTCTGGGCAGTGATAAGAGTTAGAGGGGTCAGGCTTCAGGCTGGGTCCACTGTCTTTGTAAATGTGAGTAGGCACAAAGGAGAAAGTAAATGAATAGTCAGGATGATTCAAAGCCTTTAAAGAGTGTTTGTGCAGATGGATAAACAGTGCTGTGCAGGCGAAGGCCAAGGAGGACTTAGTTGTAGAAGATTAGCAAGGTTGTGTCTACATTATCCTCAAAATAGGGAGTTCTAAAAAGAAATTTTTGATGAGGAATCTCCATTTTATGGGTAAGGCTAGGTTATTATCTAGCTGTAACATTTGATTTCCACAGTGGTTATGGCGGTGGATGCTTGCACACACGTGCATCTCCGAGATGCTTCCGGGTCATCCCCTGAGAGAAGGAGTGAGCAGAGAAGAATTTTAGCCCAAAAGTAGCGCTTTTACTTAGTGCGACTGTTCCGGGGATGATGTTTTAGATTTGTTGAGCTTTGCCATTCGTCTCAAAACTGAAGCTCTTCCTCTGAAGCTTCCTTGCTGTACAAACAATTAATATGGCATTTTAATGAAGGTAACTTATTCACTTTAGTATCTTGCTCAGCAAATTCTGCCTTTATGTAGCCTAACCTCCCAGAACAGAGGGGATGTAGAGGAAGGTTTCCTGTGAGGTGAACCTGGATTGAAATTGTGTTCATCTCTTACTTCTGTGTACCCCTGGACAATTAAATTTTCATTTTTATTCTAAAATGCTTATCATTTTTTTCTTAAGAGATGATTGAAAAGTTGGTAGGAGTGTATGAATGAAGCTAGCAGTTTTAGGGCAGGGCAGGCACTTGACAGGTGAACACTCTAAGTACAGCCATCTCTGCAGGGACCTTGACTCTGTTACATAGTTTCACATCATCCCAGAGTAACTGTTCAATATTAAACACAGTGACTATTTCCTGTATCCCAGGAAGAGATATGGGAGAGTAGGAAGGCAAGGAAGTATCACAGAAGTAGTATTTGGAAACTTGATATGGAACCTTTAAAGTTGAACAGAAGAGCAAAGACTCAGATTTTGTTTTAAAATACCTGCTATTTCTTACTAGTTCCGTGGCATAGAGGCTATTTTAAGTTTTGAGTAGGTAGTCACAAAATGTGGTCATTGTAGCATGAATGGATCACATGAAATGGTGTATCTGAAGAACTTGAAGTCCAGGGTTCATTGGAGTCAACTTGAAGTTTGAATTTTTTTCTTATTTAATTTACTTACTTATTTTTGTTTTGTTTTGTTTGTTTTCTTTTTGAGTGCTGGTGACTGAAAACAGGGGCTTGTGTACACGAGCCAGGCGCTCTATCACTGAGATGCACCCTTAGCTAAAATGAACAAAGTTTAAAATGGCATAGATGAACCAGGATGGGCTCATCGACAGTGCCTAGCCATGAGCTTCAGTGTTACTCTTTCTGAAGTTAAGAAGGAAGACAGTTGGGAGATGTTACTTGTGGCTGCTTTCAATGTTTGTGAAATTAAGATGTATAAGAATAATAAAATCTAAAGATGACATTGCAGATGATTAAATAGTGTGATCTATTATGGAAAACACTTGAGAAAAAGTTGAAGTTCAGGACCTTTGTAGACAATCTGAATACCACCACACCTTTCACCCTGGGATGTGTTGCACCTTCTGAAACTGAGTCCAAAAAAATCCTGCCTTTGGGTCCT
Source organism: Mus minutoides (assembly GCA_902729485.2). Classification (NCBI taxonomy): domain Eukaryota; kingdom Metazoa; phylum Chordata; class Mammalia; order Rodentia; family Muridae; genus Mus; species Mus minutoides. Next base: position 106,166 of record LR751426.1, on the reverse strand, counting down.
CTGGTTAGATGTCTGGGCACAGCAAGTCCAAAGTAACTATACCAGCACCATACATTGGAGAGGCTGAGAGAAACAGGAAAATCCTGTGGGCGAGGCCAGCCTAGGGTAACCTTTAAAAGCCAGGCATGATGATGAATGCCTTTAATCCCAGCACTGTGGAAGCAGAGGAAAAGGATCTCTCTAAGTGCCAGTTTGGCCTATGTAGCAAGTTTTAGGGCAGCTAGAAGTGCATACTAAGACGTTGTATCAAAAAAGAAGTACAAATATGCATATTTACTTATTTTACTTATACACACCCAAATGGTTAAATTTGTAGAATTTTAAAGTAGCAGTAAACAAGTGAGTAAAGTTACCTTTAAAATCCATAGGCAACTTTCACAAATTGTAAGGCACTCTACTGATGATTAAAATACATTAGCATCTCTCTTTGTGCTCAGTGTCTTGAACCAAGAACAAGATTTACAATCACACTATTAGGTGAACAATCCAAGCAAAAACATTCATACTTCAAGACATTTCAAGTAGCAAGTCTCAGTGTGTGAGAAGATGTTGTTATTTGGGGGCATATTTTATGTAAACTAGACTCTGTTGGGAAGACAGTAATTTCAACGAGCTGGATGTTTCCTGGCAACCCTATAGCTCCTAGCTAGGGTCTGCATTACAGTGACTGATCATTCTTCTCTATAAGAAGCATCTAGGTTTGAACTTTCTCAGGTTCATGAGGAGTTTGGGGGTGCCAGACTCCCATGTAGAGTCATCTGAGTTGTGTCAGGTCAAGCTGTTCTCTGGCACCTTCTGGTGGAGATTAGTTGTGGGAGGGAGTCTGGTCCTGGAAGATTCCTGGTGAAGACTGTAAAAAGTGGGAGTCCAGAGTTAAAAACAACAATAGTATCCACTGTAAAGGAAGAAGCATTCATCCCACGGAGGGTGAGCTGGTTGGGATGAAGTGAGAGCCCTGCTATGAGCACGCAGCATCTCCAGCTTCTCCACTCAGGAGTGGTGATTTTCTAACTGAGCAGTGTGTGTAGAAAGCACAGAAACAGCTGCATCACCTTCTGATGTGTAAAGATGGGGCAAGAATAAGCCACGGAAGTAGGTTTTGTGAATTAAAGACAATATCAGCCCCTCTCAGCATGTTTTGTGTTAGCTGTAGTTTATGAAGAGAACAGTTAATTTGGGGGTTTCTCTCTGCTTTCCTAGCCTCTCCCGCTTACTTTTGCTGATGGATTTGTCTCCTTGGTTACCATAGAGCTGCTCATTGGTATTCCTGAGTGTTGCTGAGAAACTCCTCGTAATTGCATGGAACAGGAAAAAAATCTCTACTTTTAGGTCTTAATCAAGCCCAGGGACCCTTTTCCTTTTATGTGGCAGGTTTAATTCTGCACAGAAACGGCCGCTATGGCCCTGTGCTCCCCACCCCACACTTCTAACTGGTAGGGTGGCCAAGCAGCTGTCTTCACACTTGATGTAATGATATATCCTTCTCTGTCCCAGTAAGGTAGCACTGGCCACTGTCCCTATCCACTGAAATCATCCTAATGATGTTAGCCCATCATTCTGGCTCTGCTGTCCTTGAATACTTGCTCCAAGTTACTGGGAGGTGCTGAGTAAAATTTTTCCCTCTAATATAATTTCTCTACATTTCCCTTTATTTTGAAGTTGGTTCTTGAGGCAGAGGCAGGCGAATTTCTGAGTTTGAGGCCAGCCTGGTCTACAGAGTCAGTTCCAGGACAGCCAGGGCTACACAGAGAAACCCTGTCTCGAAAAACAAAAACAAACAAACAAAAAACAACAAAAAAAGAAGTTGGTTCTTTGCATCCAAAGTAAGGGGACCACTCAAGAGTTTTCTGATTCAGTGCAGGTATCAGTGGTTGCTAACAGGAGAGGTGACTATAAAGACAGGGCTACCCCCTAATTACTTTTATGAGGTAGCTTGATATAGCATTAAAATGCCTGACTTCTTAGATCCTGGTCAATGAAACAAATTATGTCTTAGTCTGAATTTTGAAAGCAAAAGACATTAAATTAATTACATTTGAATCATCTTCATATTCATCAATTACTGCCGGGATTTCCAGGGCTGAGATTTATGTATAGAGTAGATGCAATTACTCTTTTTTGGATGTCATAGATTAAATTCACTGAAAGATCTCTCTGGAGATGCCTTAGCTGCACTTTGCCTCCAGCCTCTCTTCCATGGAATCAGTTTCAAGCTCAAATACGTTTTGTCTGATAAATTGACTACACATGCGAGGACTAAAGAGAGCAATTAAGTATGACATCAAATAAATGACTCTGTGACAAGGTGTGTTCCATTTAGGACGGCGTAATTCAAAATGTGAGAAAACATGATTTAGCTAGCTGGCCTGAAAGGCAGATTAAATTACCAGGCAGGAAGAATTTGGTAATTGAAGAAATACTAACATTCAAGTATGTGCTGTGAAATGATTTTGTTGTAAAATGGTGTAGTTCTTTATGTGGCTGTAGCCTAATTTGACATTTTGGGGATTTGATCTCATCTTGATATATGATATAAGGTACCACTGTGTCAGATGAGGATGGAGGTGAGAGGTGGCTGAAGCCCTCTATGTCATAGTAAACCAATGTATTTTCTCCTTAATAGTTAGGGTGGTATGCTGTAGATATGGATGGGTAACTTCTATAATCCAGTACAATGTTTGCTCCCATTCATCGTGTCTTCCATTTAGGCATATGTTCTTATGCCTTTGCCTCATGACTTTATAGGAAATTCTGTTGGTCAAGATGTTATCATCCCATTGATGTCAGCCATGCCCTCATTATGTGATTCATGCCAGCCAATAGACTTGGAGCCGGCATGATCTCAGCAGAGGTCTTGGATGTTCCTCTCTGCATAGTATGGCTCCTGGAACTGCTGCCACTTACCTTAGGACTAAATTCTGGGTAGCTACTGACCTAAGAGAATGAGAAAACACAAAGGACAGAAATGAGCTTCCTCTGAGATGTGGAGCTGAGTAAATACAATGGCTAAATTTTCCCACTCGTGACCAAGAAAATTAAGTGAGAGCTATTGTCAAGTCACTGGCTTTGAGGGTAGGTTTTTTTTTTTTTTTTTTTTTTTTGGTATCATAATCATGGAAAGAGCTAAATGAATATTCAAAAAATTCCATGTCCCTATGAAAGTTTTATTTGGTGGTCATATAAACAGGTTTCTTTTAAAATCCTAACCTTGATTCTACTGGTCCTGGCTAGCTTTTATTATCAAATTGACATAACCAAGCGTTACCTGGGAAGAGGGAGTCTAGATTGAGAAACTGCCCAGATTACACTGAACTGTGGTGGTGTGTGTGAGGAATTTTCTTGATTCTTGATTAATGTGAGAGGGTCCAGCCAACTGTGGGCAATACCACTCAGAGGCAGGTATTTTTCTGGGTTGTACAAGAGAGCTGTGTTGAACAGGATCCAGAGAGGGCAGGCAATGTTCCTCTAGTGTTTTTGTTTCTAGATTCTGCCCTTTTGGAGTTCCTGTCCTGACTTCCCTCACTGAAAAACTGTAACTTCAAGGTGAAATAACCCTTTACCCTTTCCTCCCCAAGTTGCTTTTGGTAATGGTATTTTATTTTATTTTATTTTATTTATTTTATTTTATTTTTTTTTATCACAACAGAAATTAAATTGGGATATCACCCTATGAAGAAAGCTATTTATAACTTAACAGTCTCTTTTGGCTACAGTCTGATGATATCCTTTGTTGACAAACATTTCATGACTGGAGACTATCCGAGTATATCTTTTTAAATGCTAATTATATATTGTTACTTAATTTTTATTCTATGCATTTAAAAGCACTAGACCACATTTTTTCATTAATAAATTTATTTATTCACTTTACATCCCGGTCAAAACCTCTGCCTTGCCTCTTGATATCTCTCCCTCACATAGCCCCTACCCCAAATCCCCTTATCCTCTGAGAAGGCCTCCCTATGGGTATCAGCCCAACCTGACACATCAAGTCACTACAGGTCTAGATATTTCCTTTCTCACTGAGGCCAGACAAGGCAGCCCAGTTAGATGAATGGGCTCTACAGGCAGGCATCAGAGTCATAGACAACCCATGCTCTAGTTGTTGAGCAACCTGCATGAAGACCAAGCTGCACCTCTGCCACATATGTGCAGAGGGGCCTACGTCCAGGCCATGCTTGCTCTTTGGGTGGTGGTTCTGTGTATGGGAGCCACCAAGGAACCAGGTTAGTTGGCTCTATTGGTTTTCTTGTGGAGTCCCTATCCCCTTCGGGTCCCTCAGTCCTTTCCCCAACTTTTCTATAAAACTCCCTGAGCTCCATCTAATGTTTGGCTGTGGATCTCAGCTTGTTTCCATCATCTGCTTGATGGAATCTCTCAGAGACAAGTTGGAGCATGCTGTCTCCAAGCATAACAGAATATCATAAAAAATGTCACGGATTGGTTCTTGTCCATGGGGTGGGTGTCAAGTTGGGCCAGTTATTTGTTGACCATGTCCTCAGTTTCTGCTCCATTTTTGTCCCTGCACATCTTGTAGGCAGGAACCATTTTGGGTGAAAGGTTTTGTGGACTGGTGACTAGACCATATTTTAAAAAAATAACTGATTTAAAAATCTCCTAACAGTTTTAAGTTGCATACAACTGATTTCATTGTTAGTATAGAAAGACGATAAAATTAGCAGTGAAAAGTAGATAGCCCAGAGATTGGAGTGGGTGAGTTAGGTCTGGAAGACAAGCAGCCGCATTCTTTCATGCAGCTGCAGAGACACCATGAAAGCTGCTAAGGCATCATGCTGGTGCCTCTGCTTTAATCGGATCTGTGTCCTAGAACCCCTCCGACGGGAAGACCATGTACCCACATCAACAGAACAAGTTATTCATGTGGACTATTCCCTACTATCGCTCATGAAATACTCTTTGGATATACCTAAACAATGGTGTACAGGTCACAGGTGTGTGCCCGCACTGCAAGGGAGGTTGAGAAATGAGCTTACAACTTTGACATTGAGCCAGCAACATTTTAAATGTGCCAACTTAATGACACTCTGCAAGAGTGTTCTAAAGGTATCAGGGTGCCATAAAGCATGAAAATGCCACTATAAAACTATGATATTAGTTGTTATTCGTAGTATAGTAGTTAAAAAAAACATAAGTGGAAGTAATTTATCTTTTTACTCTTTTAAAAAAGACATCAGATAAAGCAAATTAAAAGAAACAAAAAAAGGGGGACGATGCCCTCAGCAGTCTTTGGGTCCAAACTTTGCAGCCCGCCCCACAACACCCAGAGGAAGCCCCACTCCCAGGAGCTCTAACATGACTAGGATCAGAGGATCCTAGGATCCCAGAATCACAGAGACAGCTTGACTTGGAGGAGTTCTGACACAATCAGGATCACAGGAAGAACAGGCTCCAGCTAGATATAGCCAGGGCAGGTAGCACTTGAGATAACCAGATGGCAGGAGGCAAGTATAAGAACATAAGCAACAGAAACCAAGGTTACTTGTCCTCATCAGAACCCAATTCTCCCACTATAGCAAGTCCTGGATATCCCAACACACTGGAAAAGCAAGATTCAGATCTAAAATCACTTCTCATGATGATGATAGAGGACATTAAGGACATAAATAACTCGCTTAGGGAAATACAGGAGAACACAGGTAAAGGGAGAAGCCCTTAAAGAAGAAGCACAAAGATCCCTTAAAGAGTTACAGGAAAACACAATCAAACAGGCAAAGGAAAGGAACAAAAGCATCCAGGACCTAAAATAGGAACTAGAAACAATAAAGAAATCACAAAGGGAGACAACCCTGGAGTTAGAAAACCTAGGAAAGAGGTCAGGAGTCATAGATCACCAACAGAATACAAGAGATAGAAGAGAGAATCTCAGGTGCAGAAGATACCATAGAAAACATGGACACAACAGTGAAAGAAAACACAAAAAGCAAAACACTCCTAACCCAAAACATCCAGGAAATCTAGGACACAATGAGAAGAGCAAACCTAAGGATGATAGGTATAGAAGAGAGTGAAGATTCCCAACTTAAATGGCCAGTAAATATCTTCTACAAAATTATAGAAAACTTCCCTAACCTAAAGAAAGAGATGCCCATGAATATACAAGAAGCTTACATAACTCCAAATAGATTTTACCAGAAAAGAAATTCTTCCCATCACATAATAATCAAAACACCAAATGCACTAAACCAAGAAAGAATTTTCAAAGCAGAAAGGGAAAAAGGTCAAGTAACATATAAAGGCAGACCTATCAGAATTACACCAGACTTCTCCCCAGAGAACTATGAAAGCCAGAAGATCCTGGGCAGATGTCATACAGACCCTAAGAGAACACAAATGCCATCCTAGACTGCTATACCCAACAAAAGTCTCAGTCACCATAGATGGAGAAAACAAGATATTCCGTGACAAAACCAAATTTACACAAGATCTTTCCACAAAACAAGACAAAAACATCTCTGTGCTTATAGGCATATATTTGTCAACTTGCCATTTTCTTAATATCCCAAGAAAGCCTATATCAAGTAAAATATTTATTTTGCATAAAAATCTCACTGATTTAATTTCCATTCACTCAAATACTTTGGCTTAGTTTCTCAACTTGACAACATGCAAATAAATGTTAACCATAGTAAGCTAAACAATTCCCAAACTTTAAAACTATCTATTTATAAAGAAATTTAAATTTATAAATTTAAAAATCTTTTTCATCAAGGTGGCAGCATCGTTTGACTTCCTTTAGAGCCAGGCAGTCATGCAGGCTGGTCTAAAAACACCCTATATACCTTCCTCATAAGTCAACAGTTCAATTCCCTGTTAAAGTAATAGGGATGCAGCCTCCAGGACTGCTTACTTCATCTGCAGCAGACAGAATTGTTAAGTTGAATCAGTGTGAATTCCCCCATTCCCTTCCATGCAGTATTTATATTAAATCAGAGTCTCTGTGTTCTCATAGAGAAAAGCTATCAGACATCAGAATTTGTATTAGATTTGTTTATGTCAGCTTGTTTGTTATTTGGAGCTGAGCTTGGTTAGTGGATAGAACACTTGAGTTGTGCAAAATAAAGGACCCAGGTTTGTGGACAGAGAAGAGGATCATGAAGCAGAGTGACACATGGAAAGAACAGAAAGGAAAGAAAGAAAGAAAGAAAGAAAGAAAGAAAGAAAGAAAGAAAGAAAGGAAGAAGGAAGGAAGAACAAGCAGCTGGTAAGGATCTATCAGAGCAAGAGAAGAGAAGGCAAGCGGGTACTATTGATCTGCTTCCCTTCCTGTGCTTTTGGTATAGGATCTTACTATCTAGTCCAGGCTGACGTTGAACTAAAGTCCTGCTCCCTCAGCCTCCCAAGTATTAGGAGTAAAGGTCTATACAGCCAGGTCTGGTTAGGATGAAGGTTAGGACCAAGAAGTTATGTATGAAGTGAAATTAAAAAGAAGCAAGGATTTTTTTCCTGGCTCAAGATTAATGGATAAATTATATTAGAAATACAACACAGAAAGAAAATTACTATTTTTGATTTGATTAGTAATTAAAAATCCATTATTATGATTTCAAATATTATTGTGCCTACTTGTGTGTAATTTAAAAAGGCATGCTTGCTCCTTGCCTGGTCTCCCTGTCAAATGCCACAGCCCCTCTCGACTTAGCTCTGAGATCAATCTGCAGCGGGCTCCACTTTTATCCTGCCTGTTCCTCTGGCTGGCTCTGCTAAGCCACCCAACAACCATCTCCCCACCCCACCCCGAGAACTTGTGTTCTTCAACTGCCCCTGCGGTCCACTTTCCTCTTCCACCTAAGTCACTATGGATGAAAAACAGCAGACAGCCTTAATATTTTAAAATCAGCCAGATAACACAACTGCTGAGCAAGGAATTTCCTGCCCCATCCTCCTTAGCTTCACAGCAGCCTTCAGAGGCTACAAACTATGGGTCCCCGAGACCTACACGTCTGTCCTTCCTATCTGCTTCACCAACTGGTCAGACTTCCCAATCCTCCCAGCGTCCTCTTCTCTTCCTGTCCTGCCTGGAAATCCCGCCTCATCCTTAGCCCAACAATTAGCTTCTGACATCTTTATTGACCCTATTAAGAAACAATTAGGGAACTAGATGTTAGTCATCAGCTTCTCTCCCTGCATGCTTGTGTGCTAACCTGTGTGTGTTATGGTACTCAAGTGGAGGACAGAGCACAACTCTGTGGAGGTGGTTCTTTTCTTCCGTCTTTCCACTGTGTCTAGGAATTCCATGATCACCAGGCTTGTACAGAAAGCTCCTTTACCTGCTGAGCTATGTCATCAGTGCAGAGAGAAAATGGTTTTAATTGCATATGATACAATACATCACATGGAAATAAATTATATTAAAATGTAGATATCTAAATGTTAAGAATTAGAATACTTATATGGCTTCTTTATTAAATGGTTAAGTATGATTGGCATTTCCAAGTGCCATTAACAATTGTAATGTGCTAAGAAAATATCTGATGTTTATCAATGTTAACACCATAGGATCTGTTAACTCTACATTAATAAGTGATATAAATGCCATTAGAAGAAATTAAAAACATATTGGCCTTTTCCACCATCTCAGATTTCCAAATTCTCTACACAGTTCATCCCTAAACCTTTTGGACTCCTAAAGAACTGACCGAATGTTCCCTGCGTAGGTGATCTTCCTCTGAAGGATGGTCACTCAGGTAGAGTGGTCACATGTCCACTGTTCATTAGCTGTGATCATGTGACTGTGCTTCCTGTTTCTTTTTGTTGGTTGGTTTATCTGCCCCTCTGCCAGGGCTTCAACTCTATAGCATCCTGTTGCCTTATGCCAGGCTAGCAGGTCCCATTAGCCCATGCTTACATCTAGCTGTGCTTGTTTTTTGTTGTTGTTGTTGTTTTGTTTTTGTTCTTTCATATAAATTGTGAAATTCTGAAAAAAAAAAAAACAAAAAACAAAAAACAACAAGACCAGTCTTTTGGGATCGTGCTTGGTACTGTATTGGAGTCATAAATCAAGTTTGTTTGTTTTTTTAAATTTGGCCTTCTATTGTGTTTTCAGCCAATGAAGATTGTATATTTCTTATTATTTTAGTTTCCACATACTGCTTATTAAGACTATATGGGTTTAATAAACATGTTTTGAAGTCCTTTTCTGCAAAAGCAGATACTCTCTTAACCTGGAAATTAGGGCAATTGTGGTGACTTGAATAAGAAAAGTCCCCCATACCCTCAGAGATCTGAACACTTGGACCCCAGTTGATGGGGTTATCTGGGGGAGGTTGTGGAACCTTTGGCAAGTGGAACCCTCTGGAGGAAGACATCTAAGGGGTGGGCTTTCAGATTGTGTAGCCTCACTCTGCCTTTTGATGTTCACTCTTTCTCTTTCTGCTATAAGCTTGTGATTGAGGATGTGAACTCTTAGCCTCCTGTTCCCACTGCCATGCAGACCACCTGCCATGGTGGATCCTTATCCCTTGAGAACTGTGACAAATATATATATATATATATATATATATATATATATATATATATATATATATATATATATATATGTAGGGAGCCATTCAACCGCTCTTTAAAGACGGCATCGACCGATTCAGCTGTTCTGGCATAAATGACTCTTAAATTGGCATTAGGCAGTGTCAGCTGTTTGATCTTGAGCCCGAGAACACCTGGTGTAGTCACGCGAGAATACCTGGTGTAGTCACGCGAGAGCCACGAGGCAGAGGCAGCTCGGTGATTGGCCAGGACAGGGTATAAATAGGCTGCTTGTGGTGGGGCCATTTGCCATTTGCCATCATGCTCTGCTAAGCTGTAAGTGCATCAAGTTCCTGAGTAAACCGTTGGGGAAGAAACCTGTTTGTCTTGTGTCTTATTCCCGCTGGACGGGGACGGCGCACGACATATATATATATATTTACTCTTGGTCATGATGTTTTATCCCAGCAACAGAGAATTGACTAATATAGCAGTGAAATATATTTTCTAACTAGGTTACTTGGGAAAACTAGTGCTTTTTACAAACTTTTGTCTGCCTCAAGGGACAAGTACTTCTAATGCATACACCTCCCATGATTGAAAAATCTTCTTTTCATTTGTATGAAATGCATCACTTTAGAAAATTGGCCATTTATTTAGATAACTGATAACCTAGATCCTGGCAGCTAAAATTCTGAAAGCAATCATGTCCTTGACATTTACTGTAATTTCATACTGAGATTATTTAGTGTAAAACATCTGAGCAGTCTAGATTTAAATAAAACTAATTCATTTACTCACTGTATGGGTCTTTACTGAGTTCCCAATGTGTGTCAGAATGTCCTAGGCTCTGGGATGCAGGTACAGGAAGGGATTGATACAGGAGGGTAAAGCTGACTGTTAGAAGGCTTGTGAGATGTTGATGAGAAAGACAAGCACTGTATTTGTTGTTGTTGTTGTTGTTGTTTTCGAGACAGGGTTTCTCTGTGTAGCCCTGGCTGTCTTAGAACTCACTCTGTAGACGAGGTTGGCCTCGAAGTCAGAAATATGCCTGCCTCTGCCTCCCAAGTGCTGGGATTAAAGGCATGCACCATCACACTGCCAGGCTTGAGCACTAGATTTAGCAGCCTGGTTCAGTGGATGTTTTCCTAAGAGTGGCTTCAGAGGGACAAATGTTGGCTTGGCATGTGATCAGCAGCAGCAGCCATCAAAGCTGTAAGTAGGTAACTACAGGAGGAGCTTGCTCTAAAGAGCATCAGAAATAGGGTTCAAAGTGACACAAACTAATATGCAAATGAGATGTGCCGGTACCAAGGAAGAGATGGAGAAGGGAGGGGTTCATTTTGTAGCAGAGCTTTTGCCAGGACAGTAGGGGTGAGGAGGGGCAGGACCCAGTGTACAGTGAAAGAATTGACCTCAGCTAAGGATTCAGGACAATTTATCAGGGTGGGCCAGAACAAAAAGCAAAGGGCCAGCCAGTTCTTCTGCTAGGAAAATGATGAATTGATTTTTGGAGTAATCCCTATTTTCACAGGGAATTAAAAATCATAGTTATCTATTTAAGATTAGTGAGTTTGCATGAGCAGGATATTGGGGAGGAAGAGTAGTGTGGAAATGGCTTTACTGTGAAGTGAGAGAGTCATAAATTTGGGACAAAGAGGAAGGCTGCCAGAAATGGCTGAGAGTACAGTTCAAAAGGTCATAAATTAGAAGGAGATTAGACAGCCCAGCCCTCTGTTTTTCTTCACCATACTGGGCTTTTAGGATATAGTGCAGCGGAAGTACAGAGTGAGGTGTTGCAAGGGTTGGGGTTTTGCTAGGAGAATAGAAAACAGAAGCAGGGCAGGGCAGGGCAGGGCAGGGCAGGGCAGGGAAGGGAAGGGAAGGGAAGGGAAGGGAAGGGAAGGGAAGGGAAGGGGTTAGCAGTAATTGAAAGGTACTTGAGTGGTCATAATGATGGACTATAGCATGTAAATTATGCAGCCATCCTCAGGACTGCCAATGGATCCTGGAAATCTCAGATGGCACTGACCCCTATGTATACTGTGTGTTGTTTTTCTCTACATATACATATTGGTGACAATATAAACTTTGTAAAGAATATATTAATTTTAACTAATAATAAGAAGATCAACTATATAGTATAATAAAATTACTTATATTGTTCTCTTACAATCTGAGGCCATTATTGAGCAAGTTAAGGATTACCTTGAGGACAAGGAGTGTAGTACCATGGCAGGTACTGGAACATCATACATGGCTACCTAGCGCCCCTTGGATGGATAATGTGCACAAGCTGGATATTCTGGGCGAAAGGATGGAAGGATGATTTACAACTCAGGAGAGATGGAGTAAAATGCAGTGAGGTTTCTTCATGCTATGAGTGGTTCACAATTCAAAACTTAAGAATTGTTCTTTTCTGGAGTTTTGTACTTGATATGTTTATAGCCATTGTTGAGTGCAGGTAATTCTGAAATCACAGAGGGAAACTAGGAGTAAAGATGGACTACTGTATGTGGGTATCTGTAAAGACACTGAAAATCATGGACAGCAGTAACAGAGCTGGTGAACTGGACCTTCTAGATGAAGTCAAAATTGTGAAAGGGGTAAGATGAACAATAAGCTGGTTACTGTTTGGTAGACTTGAAAAAGGCTTGGAAGGAAGCACAGCTATTGAAGACATGCATGCTCTAGACTGTGACTATTGTGAGTGGGGGCTGAGTTGAGTGGAAGGTAGACTGTTTGGAAGTCTTGGCCAATATCTGGGGTGTGGACTATATTACATCAATGATGGTGAGGCCACTAAGAATCTGAGAAAGTGGAGTAAGGGTGTGCGAGAATTCTATAGAGAACTATAACAGGTGTGTTGAATACAGGCAGAGTATGGTGGGAGTGGGATACAGCAATTGGTACCCACAAAAGTTGAGAGGACAGAAAAGAAGGGCCTGGAAGCAGCTCAGGGATAGTGGTATCGACCCAACTTGCTATCGTTGGAAGGTCATCAAGAGAAACCATGTCTTTAAAAAAGAGTCACAATTTGGGCAGAGTATGTCTTGTGCATGGATGGCTTAGCAAACTTTGGAAGCCTACACAAGAGAGTAACTATCTTGCTTATAGCTACAGCAAAAATGACCTGGTAGTCAAATTATCCAGAACAGCAACATGGTATAATATCCTAGAAAATGTAGATCAATTTTAAACTGTGTAAGAAGCATTTAGTTTAACCAGTGCCTAAGAAATACATGACCTGAAATAGATTTTTGGTTTCTTTTGAAAAAAAAAAAAAAAGGTCTCAGTATCTATCTCAGGCTGGACCCAAACTAGCTATGTAAGCCAGGCTAACCTCAACTCTTTAAGTAGCCTAGTCTGTACTCAATCTTATAATCCCTTTGCCTCAGCCTGCCAAATGCTGGGATTACATGCCTGTCTGGGGAAAGGATTTTTAAATGCTAATAGGCAGTGCTACATTGGGTTTGATAAAAGAGAACTCCAAAGACAGTAAGTCAATAATAGCCATTTAAAAGGGGACCAGTTGTTAACAATTCTTGTAATCGAATGAGACAAGGAGTTCTGGCAAATCTGAAGCAGGTGCTTGGCTCTGCTCTGTGTTTGTACTTCAGCACTGGGAAAGAGCACGCGGTCACATTGACAGTCTCATTCAGCCTAAAGTTCAAGGAAGTTTTGATTAGATTAAATAGTGAAACTAATACCCTAGAGAAATAAGATTTAAGTCATGTATATAAACATATAAAATGAAGAAGCTGACTTATTTGTTGTGATTTAATTGATGCTATTTTGTCTCAAGAACTATGTGTAAATTGCCTGTATGCACATCTGTGTTTTGACATGTTGAGATAGCTGGAGAAACACAGAATTTATTTTATTCATTCATATCCACTCATTTATTTATTTATTTTTTTTGTAGTGCAGGGGATGAAACCTGGGACCTGTTTGCTAGGTAAGATGTTTACCACTGAGCTACATCCGCAGGCCAGAATTTATTTTTTGAAGGTGGTTTTAGATATCATGTGGTCTAGTCCTTTTACCCATCATTCAGGGCTATCGCAAAGCCAAAAATTCTAGAAATAACCAAATGGCTTCTTGTAATAGTATCAAGATGACTTAGTTAGGACCTAGCCCCAGTGTCCTCTGAGACTGATGGAGAATAACCATTCTCTTGGATTACTTTTAGCACAATTATTTGTTGAGGTCAATGAGATGTGACATTTTTACTACTGTTAGGTTAGTCTTATTTTCAAGTTGACATTTGTTCCTAAGCAGGCTACCCTGTTTCTTGACAACAGCTGAGCTAATCTTCAAATGGTTGGATTGCTTTGCATGGATTACATATATAGTAAGCTTCTAGATGGTTGTATTGCTCTCATTTGAGAAAAGCACACATTGACAAATAACTACACCTGCATCATAACTTTGGAAGAGGACAGTGAAGTACCATGTGCCGCTGTCTTTATGAGATAGCCCTCATGATATCAATGTTTCATGTTCATAATGCCCCAAGGTCCAAGTCCAGAATATGAACAATACCCTCAACCTGAAGGGCTATGGATTTAAATTATTTACTCATTACCCAACTAAATCATAGCAACAAAGGGAGTAAAACTTTGAGGCCATGAGGAGTCCTACTGTCTCAGAAGCTCAAGTCATGAGCTTTCAGATTTGCTCCCTGGTCCTTTTATATGTGGGACATATACTTTTCCCTTTTAAAAACGATTTTCATGATAGATTATATAGACTTTAAATGATCAGTGCTGTATCTTATCCAGCATGTTGTATCTTCAGCACAGATGAGTACATGTAGGTTGTAGGTTTC
>LR751426.1:0-91268 GCA_902729485.2 Mus minutoides | reverse complement strand
GTGTGTGTGTGTGTGTGTGTGTGTGTTTGTCAGATCCCCTGGAACTGTAATTGAAACTGTAGTTATAGACAGTTGTGAGCTACCATGTGGGTGCTGGGAATTGAAGCTGGGTCTTTTGGAGGAACAGCCAATGCTCTTAACTACTGTGCCATCTCTCCAGCACCTATACCTGGATTTTTAATGGGAAATTTAAAAGCAAACTACAGTTGAAAAACAAAACACCAGAATGCCTAGAACAAGATACCCCTAAAGATAATAAGCACAGCAGTTTTTGAGGAATAGGTTAAGAACTTCTTTCTTCTTTGTCTCCATACCCTCCCTTCCCCTGCCCTTCCCTTCTCTCTCCCCTCCCCTCTGCTCTCCTTCCTCTGTGTTTAGAATTAAACATAGGACCTCAAAAGTCCTACATCAACACTACCACCCAAACATACTGAAAGCCCTGTAGTAAGAATTCTTGATTACCTTTGCCAGTGTGCTAAGTGTTGACAATGTATTCAAAAGGATGCCTGTCTGTCCCCAAGACCAACAACTCAAATAGAGACACCTCAGAACATTCTAGAAAACTCAGTTCTTGTTCCAGTTAAACGGTTTCACAGAAAACTCGGGAGCCTCTTGCTAAAAGGTAAAATGGAAGAATGATACCGAGAAGGAAGCTATCTAAAAGGCCCCAAACCTATGTAGATGCAGATGGCATGTGGTGAACCAGTTATAACTTTCTGTTGCTCGTGTCAGAGATCTCAACCCCAGCCAGCATTACAGTTGTCCAGGAGTCAAGTTGGTGTTTGGGAAAGGCTGTCAAAAGAGGCTCAGAGGATGTCACAAGGGCTCAGATTTGTCCCATCTTCAATTCTGTCTGTTCTTTTCAGTATGGTTTGCCTTGTGTTAGGTGGCTGCCACACCTTCAGCCAGCATCTTTCTAGTTGCCAGACAGGTGGAAGAGAGGCTCCTGGGAGACAGTGTCACTGGGATTACCTGTCCCTGATTGGGTGTTGTGCCATTGAGATGCCTAATGTAACTACATAGACAGTCTAGGTAGTTTCAAAGAGCAGCATTTTCAACACAAAGAGTAAATGTTCACAAAACCAGTAGGCAGTGGCTGCCCACCACTTTATTTAAAAAGTAATAGTTTTACTTTTGTTGTTCAAAGCTACAATTTTAGGGAGGAAGTAACTCTGACTGGATTTGATTGATTGATTGATTGATTGTGTTTCTGAAACCAGTAACAAAGGGATTTTGTCTTTCTTCCTCCTTTTTTCCCCTTCCTTCCTTCCTTCCTTCCTTCCTTCCTTCCTTCCTTCCTTCCTTCCTTCCTTCCTTCCTTCCCTCCCTCCCTCCCTCCCTCCCTCCCTCCTTCCTTCCTTCCTTCCTTCCTTCCTTCCTTCCTTCCTTCCTTCCTTCCTGTAATGGCTTTTAATGGCTTTTGATGCCACGTGGAAAAGAATCTCTCTATCAGAATGTCTTGGTTTTGTAGGTCTGTGTTTAACTGTGTCTTTTCTAGTCAGTGCCTCTCAGAACACAGGAGATCCGAGCTGGTACCTGCAGAGCAGCACAGTATTTTTTTATATAAGTACTGTATAAACATTAACACTCTGACTCACAAACTGAGCTTAGATTAATTTCTTCTAACAAGAGACAGTCTGATATTTTTCTAAGAAAAGAATTAAGATCAAACCAGTAGATTGAAGTCTCGGAGTTTTATCTGAAAAGCTGTTTATTCAAACTTCCCTTGCTAAAACCCTGTCTTAATACAAGTGTCTAAATTTCCTGCAGAGAAGCAGTACACATATGGCCCCTGGGAGCTGCTCAGAGTCACCTCCAGCCCTACGGAAAACTGACAAGGAAATGCCCATCGCGTTAACTCATCGCTTTACCTCACTGTGAAGCAATACATGGCAGAAGCAATTTAAAGAGGGAAGGTCCTCCTGGTTTCAGGGTTATTTCTGTTAAGTGATGAGGAAGGCACGGTGGCAGATCTGCCCCATCCATAGCAGGAGGATCACATGGCAATGGCTCCTTACATGTTTGACCCATGAGACCAGCAGCATAAGGGGAAGAGTCAGGGGCAACATACCCTCAATGAACAGTGGCACCATGTTCCAAAGGGTCCATGACCTCCTAAAATCATGCCATTAACTGACCACTAAGCTTTTAAACACAAGTGTCTCTGGGGGCATTCCTCAACCCAATCATAACACCCAAGCTTTCCAAACCTTTGAGATTGTTAAGTACCTGATTGCATTTCCTTGTCAGTTTTACCAAGAAACACGGTGAGTGGAGCAGGCACACGAATTCAGCACCCTCACCTAATACGCTGTGTACTTTTGGCTGTTACTGATTTGTCTACACTGAAAACATGAAAGGAATTTGGTGTTCTGATTTGAATATTTCAGCCTGGCCGAGCCTTTCCTGGGACTGGAGTGAAGAGGTCTCAAGTAGAGGAGGGAGATGCTGATGCTTGGATGAAGTTAGATCTAATTTTGAATTTGCTCTTTAATTAGATGCTGGTCCAGCTCATTACATTAAAATTATTTAATTCCTTATGATTTTTTTTTTTTGGTAGTGTTTCCAAAAAGTTTGTCAGCCAGAGCATTTAAACTAAAGGACAAACAATAGATTCTTAAAGTGGGTTTATTGGGATGGGGAGAGAGTGCTCTCTGTACATGTGTAAGGAACCCAACAGAACAACTAGGTGGGCATGGTGATGCGGGCTTATAGTCCCTGTGCCTAGCCTAGTCTGTGAGCTCTAGGCCACCCACTGTGAGAGACTTTGTTCTAAAACCAGCTTGGATGGCTCCTGAAGACCAACAAATGGTGGCCAACCTCTAACCTCCATCTGTACCTACAACCACATGCAAGATTATGTATGGTCCATCCCACGTTTTTAAGATGATTCATTTTGAAAAGTGTTTCTGTTCGTATACATTAATTATACATGAAAATCATCATTATTGCAACATTTTCATTATTGTATGTAGTGAATTTTAATCATAAGATAATTTTTATGTGTGGCCCATTACCTAAAAATATTCCTGTTGGAAAACAGTACAGCCCCCGACCCCCAATTTGTCCTAAATAAATATGAAGCAGGGAGCTATTTGAGCTGTGTTGACCCTTGAATACCGAGAGTGCTCCAGGAAATGGTATTTCATAACATCACTCTACACGTTACTGTGCTCTGTAGTGGGCCCAGAGCTTTCAAAGGTATCGTTCTGATGCTGTGGTTGCATTTGCCTTTTAAGCTTAAGTGCTAGGTGGGGCGGATCAACGCCATTGATTTCACAACACCTTTCATGATTTCACAACCGTGATGCGGAGCCTTTTGGATGATTTGATCCGGGGCAGGAGAATCCGAGTGCGATTGGATTTGCTGGAATGAGACTTTTATCTTGTCCAGACCTCCTCTTTGGCTGGGGCTCTCAGGCCAGCAGGCCTGGCGTGGCTGTCCCCTCTGCCGCAGCCCCTGCTCTTTGTGTGGCTGGTATCCATTTCCACGGATATGGTTTGTTACCTCTATTTGCACTATAACTAGAAATTTGATAAGGTTATGTGCCTGTCAGATGATTTAGATGTCATCGGGTGCAGATGAAGAAAAGCAGTTTTGACAAGTCAGAAATTCGTGCCAAGAAAGGGGATGAGGATGACCTGCTGGGAGAAGGGAGGACCAGCTCTTACGGCCTCACTTTCTCTTTTAACTTTAGGTCACTACTTTAACCTCTTTAATTTGTCCCGTCTTAAGTGGAAGTGACATGGTGACTTCTGGCTTCTATCTAAAGGGCACTGAAATGGAGTCCTGCCTTGGAGGGGAGATGCTGGCATTTAGGGAGATCTGACTTTGAGTATTCTGATAAAAACATCTGGGCCTGGGAACTTTATCTTTGGCTGAAGCTGAGATTAAGGTCTTAGGATGTGGGGTTTATTAATGCCAGTGTCTGTTCGCACATGTGTGCCATGGAGAGCCTGCATTTTCTTGTAAGTCAGCCTCCTTTATTTTAGGGAGAGGAACAAGCAAGACGCTCTGTAGCATAGGCTCGCCCGCTCTCCTGCTTTGCAGTCAGGGCAGGAACTTCCAAGTGCTGATGTGGGGGTGAGTTCTAACTCCTGGTTTGTCATGTCCACAGGACAAAGAGCTGTAGAGGCTTTGACTCATTAGATCTAACTTTCCAAGGGCCCCTTTGCCCTTAATTGATTAAGTACCATCTCTGAGTATTCTCAATATCTAAACCCTACTACAGAGCACACCAAATATACTGATTTGTTTGGCATCTATATCAGGAGAAAATTCCCCATTCTGCAAGTTGTAGGTTAGATGGCAGTGACCCCACTGGAGCTTGGCACATTCTCTAGGTGCTGCTGGAGCTGTATTGAAAGAGTTCTAGCATTCCACAACATGGTTTTGTGAAGTTACATGACAAAGGTAGGTTTTTGAGCATAACATGTCTGTCTTGATAGGGTTTCACTCTAGCCTGGAAGCATAATTCAAAGAAATAGCAAATTTACATTCTGGGTAGCTTTGTTTGAGTTTATTTAAAGGACTGAAACACACACAATTCTCATAATAGCTCTTGCTACTGATGTGTTGATGGTGCTGACAAAGAGAAAACTCAGAGCAGATGGTTTCCAAACAGTGGGGCCACCTGGCTTGTTGGCAATGCCAACATATTCCTGTTTCTCAAATAGCTGTATCCTCACTTATGTGGAAATGTCTGAGGTGGCATGCCCATGAGCTCAGGCAGTGTGGTACTCCAAAGTCAGGATTATTCAGTGAAGTAAAAGCACCAATGCTGCCGGGCCTGGTGGCGCACACCTTTAATCTCAGCACTTGGGAGGCAGAGGCAGGTGGATTTCTGAGTTCAAGGCCAGCCTGGTCTACAGAGTGAGTTCCAGGACAGCCAGGGCTATACAGAGAAACCCTGTCTCAAAAAACCCCCTGCCAAAAATAAAAATAAAACACCCATGTCACCCTCAGACTGACCCTCTTCCATTTAGAATACTCTTAAGGGCCTCATTTTTTTCTTTCACTTTGTAACTATATAATCTAATTTTTTATTTCCATATTATAAGGCAGAGAGAGAGAGAGAAATAGAGAGAGAGAGAGATAGAGAGAGAGAGAAACAACAACAACACACACAAACTACTGATTCTTGAGATGCTTAAGATAGAGGGAAAATAAAGCATAAGTCCTGGAAAATTTCCATAGACGTGCAGTCACTTAGACCCTCACCATCACCTACCTACATGGGACATCTCTAAAGGAGACAGGAGAATGCTGTAGGTGAGAAAAGTTACCAATCAAGCTACAGATTGGTATGGTAGCTCTTCTCATAACATTAACTATCAAGCTTGGAATTTCTCCAGTTATTTGGCATCTAATTGTTCCCTGTTGAAATGCTGCATGAACTTGCAAGGCATTTCAGAGTTTTGTTTTGAGATCGGCATGCTGGTTACTTATTTGATGCATACCCATTGGGCTTCTAACCAGTAGATAGTCATTAAAGAGTCAACACTGGCTAGTGACTACAGCACATAGGAAAATCACTTAAGATATTGTTTATACTGTTTATAAAATATTTTAAAGTCTTTTAAAAGAAATGATACTAGAGGTCATTTTATTGAAAGCCTGTGGGAAGAAATATTGGTGTATTTTCATTAAAACTTTATTTTCCTTTAAATGACACTCCAATGTCTACGACATCTTCAAAATGACATCTTGAGGATGATGGGATGTGTCAGCAAAGACCTTGGGGACAGCGGGTCTCAGTTGGGATCTGTGGTTCTACAACTTCTTTGCTGGCAGTACTTGCTTTGGATGGTAGCTAGTAAACCTCAGTTTCCTATATTAGGATTTTGGGTTGCATGTGACACAAAATTATATCCTAATTACCTGAAAAGAAAAGAAGAGAAAAGAAAGAAAAGAAAAGAATAACATGAAGGAAATGAATCACGAGGTCTAAGCAGCAATGTGCTTTCTAAGCTTTCTGCAGTACGGCAAATCTGAGGCCATCAAGACAGAACAGGGAGCTGCTTCTAGCCTGGTGGGTTCTGGCAGTGGCAGGCATAGTTATAGACGCTTACAAATATTTATTTCTTAGGATTCTAGCTGCCAGAATGAGAGACTCCCTCTGTGCTGTGCATTTTAATTATTAGGTCTTCCAATCTTGGTGACTTGAACTAGCTTAGCATGCATGATGGTCTTTGAGTCAGTCCATGGTTAGGGAAGTAGGCCATGATAAAAATGGTGATTCCTAAAAAACTCTGGGTAGGTGGAGTGAAGGCATAGGAGATAGGCTTTAGGTGAACGCCAAATAGGTTTTCATGTATTTCTCATGTATAAAAAAATGACAAAAGAGGACTTTTATAGAGTGATTTTTTTTTTGTTAAAGATTAAGAAAGATAGCCAAGTTCCTAGTACAATGGCTACTACCTTCAAGTCCTTAAACGGCAGTCACTACAGCACAGCTGGGTGACCTCATGTTAGCACCTCAACACTGAACCCAACCAACATGAAGCTTTTACCATTATCTATCAATCTAAGAGACCACAATTCTTCAGCATTTCAAGTACACTTAATAGTTTCTTTCACATGGAAGGATGGAATGAGTGTGATATTTCTAGTTTAACGTAGAACTTGTAAATTACCTGTCAGATATTCTAAATTTATATTGTGAACAAATTTTGATTTTAAGAAATTAGTCTTAAATCTTTTTCCATTAAAATGGCCTCGGAGATCCGACTGTGTGGTTAAAACTGCCAACATAGCCGTCTCCTAGCACTATTAATGTGCCCTGTGCACAAGAAGAATAGTTCTCTTAAAATAAATTTACTTTGCATTAGTCATCATTTGCACTCTTAGGGGTTTGTTAACCCCCTTATTTGGGAACGCGGAAGCATGTTTTCCTGCTGATGAATACTTTGAGTTTGCCTGATGGAGCATGCAGGTGTAGGAGGGCTGTTGGGAATGATGTTAATGCCATTTTCAATCTGTTATGGAATTATGTCTATTTAGGCACCAGTTTCCTACATCAGTGTTAGTGTGCTTGTTTCCTTGTTTATTTGCTTTGATGCCCCAGTTTCATTAACACTGTTTTTTGGGTGTTGGTACCCCATACCTGCTCTGCACTAATTGGCCATGTGGATGATGGTTGCCTTCAATAGTGACACAGCAGAGCGATGTTTGTGGTGAAGTGTGGGTTGGGTTACACTCGACTGAGTGGGTCTCCTTGTCAGTTTGTGACACCACCAGATCTCTTACAGGCAACGAAGGAGTTGAATTTTAGGTAGTGCAGCTTGTCTGCCTTGTTCTTGTCCCCTAAGAACTGCTCACTGGGTCTCAAACCCATCCCTACCTGTGCACAGAACATTGTGATACCTCATCTTTGTTCAGTTTAACATTTCCCAATTCAGCATTTTAAAATTTCTCAAGTAAATTGGGAAATAATGACATTAAAGTTGCCAGAATGATTGGATTTCTGACCTTTGCTAGCTCCATGGCATCAAGCCTCCCTCTTCTATAAAATGTGCCCAAATACATACTTGCCAGTGTTTACCTGAGACAATATGTAAAGAACATTTAACTATTTATTGAAGAAAAGAGGAAGAAGATGTAAGGAGTTAGCTGCCAATGGCACAGTACCCACAAATGGCAGCATATGTCACCTGGATGTTTAATCATTGGGATGTTTACAGAACTACCTGCTGACATACCTGTCTAATCCGCACTCCTATAGCATGAAAAGTGACCACTACAGAGCCTGGAATATAGCAGAAATCACTAGATGCACCATCTCATTTAACTTACACTCAAAGGTACTGTCAGTATTTTATTGCAATCACCCTTGTTTTGTATTTGAGGAAGCAGTCTCAGAGAGGTTAAGTATCCTTCCTGAGGTCACACAGCTAGTAAGAGAGCAGCTGAAGCACACGATGAGTTTCCCCATGGCTGAGTCTCTTCTGTCAAGTGCTCACACGTAGTCAAATATCTTGCATATGATCATTATAGAGCTGGTGAAGAGGTTAATTAAAATATTATATGTATTTACATCATTATATATTTAGATTACTTGTTTTGTAATAAAATATAGGCTTACCTTTTGTAAAACGAGACTCAGGAGTCTGATAAATTTAGATGTCAGTACATGGAGACCTGAAAAATCTGCAAACATCTCCAAGTGTCTCTATGATGTTATAAAAGGTTAATTTGAAACTGAGAATTCATGGAAATTGCTTCTAATGAATTTTGATTATGTTTAGAAAAGGTAATTATAACTTTAATTTTATTTAATTAATCATACATTTACAAATTATAGGATTAATTTATAAAAAGCAAATTTACCTTTGAATTCAATTCTTTGACTCAGTATTTGTTAAAATTAACTTCACCTTTAATCGGATTTTCCTTTGTAGTGCTTAATTCCCATAGAGCATTGTAGGTAAGCCAGTGTTTTGCATTTTAGGCTTTAAAAACACAAGACCAGGACCAAATAGTAATCAATTGTGAAGTGGTTCTTAAGCCTCTAATGTATGCACATCATCAACAGAAGAAGCATATGGCCCACATCCGCCAGCATCTTAGAGCCTACTGAAGTGCACAAGTCGGTACCTAGCTGACGACACTTTGAAAATCAAACTCAGAGTTGTACATGCAGTTTTATGGCACTATAGCCCTTGCAATCTTCCCTTGGAGCAGAATGTGATACATTTATGTTGTCTGGGAAGGTGGTGGGATTGGCCATTGATTTCATTGTATCCGAATTGAGATCACAAGCAGAGAAACATGAATCAGTAGTAAATATGCCCATAGGCATTCAGCTTCTATTAAGCATATTCTGACAAGCTGCTTTAAGGCTAAACTGCCTTCCCCTTCTGCTTGCCCTTCTGCCCTGGTCCATTGTGATACACTCCTGGGTCCCCTTGAACGTCTGCTCCCCCTCATTAGCCCATGTTTGGAATCGGCTTTATAGAACACCCTTTGGTGCGCTTGATTTTTTTCCTCCTGCCTTTAAACCTTGAGTTTCTACTGTCAAACATTTCCATTAAGATGAAGTAACTTCGAATGGCTGACTTAACTTTCTGAACCTGGAGGTTCACTAACTAGGTCATGTCTTTTGCTAGTGAGTGAATCCACATTGATCAATCTTTATTATTCTGTGCCTGATTTTTATGTCATGTCCATGTATAAAGTGTATGTATCTGTGCACTTTAAGTCTATGTACACAAACATGCACATGTGTGACCATGAATACATGTGTGCATGCATCTATATCCATATATCTATACAGATAAACACTCAGAATGCCAAGATACGGACAAACATAGAATATCAATATTGAATAGAATTCTATATTTGAAATAACATTTTAAGTTACTTTGCAAAAAATTGCTGAAAACTCAAATGGCCTGTTGTGTGAATTTTTTATATTTGATATTAGAATTTCAGTGTGTGTGTGTGTGTGTGTGTGTGTGTGTGTGTGTGTATGTGTGTGTGTGGTGTGTGCTCTTGACAGCTGTCTTAGTCAAGGTTTCTTTTCTTTTTTTAATTTTTTATTAGATATTTTCTTCATTTACATTTTAAATGCTATCCCAAAAGTCCCCTATTACCCCCCACCCCACCCCGCCCTGGTCCCTTACCCACCCACTCCCACTTCTTGGCCCTGGCATTCCCCTGTACTGGGGCATATAACGTTTGCTAGACCAAGGGGCCTCTCTTAGTCAAGGCCTATTCCTGCACAAACATCATGACCAAGAAGCAAGTTAGAGAAGAAAGGGTTTATTCAGCTTACACTTCCATACTGCTGTTCATCACCAAAGGAAGTCAGAACTGGAGCTCAAGCAGGTCAGGAAGCAGGGGCTGATGCAGAGGCCATGGAGGGATATTCCTTACTGGCTTGTTTTCCCTGGCTTTCTCAGCCTGCTCTCTTATAGAATCAAAGACTACCAGCCCAGAGATGGCACCACCCACAAGGGGACCTCCCCCCTTGATCACTAGCTGAGAAAATGCCCTACAGCTGGATCTCGTGGAGGCATTTCCCCAACTGAAGCTCCTTTTCTGTGATAACTCTGGCTGGTGTCAAGTTGACACAAAACTAGCCAGTACACCTACTTAACAAGATTGCACAGATGCCTGGTAGCTTTCCAGGAAGGCAAGGTCCTGAGGCTGGACCCAGAACTCTGCCTCCTCCTGTGGGCTCGGGACTGCTTGCTGGTGGAGGACCAGTGCTGAGGAGGTCCCCACACTACTGCCCTGCCTGTGCCCTTGCTTCCCTCTTGTTCCTCTCCAGAGAGAGGCTGTTTGAATATAAATCTATTATGATGTAGCTCGGATGCTCTTCTATGGGCACCCTGTCTCAAGAGCAAGACGGGCCAGCATCCTCAGGACGTGCGCACAGCGCTATCCGGCAGCCTCTTGTTCCTCTGCTCTCCCCACTTCCGTTCTTATTGCCAAGTAGCCTGTTGTCTGTAAAGCAACTCCTCCCAATCCCTGCAGGACTTACGGAAAAGGCAGCTTCTGTCCAGTCTCCTCTGCCCGCTGTATGAGGCCAGCGTTTCTGACACTGCCCGTACCCCTGTCTTGCATCTCTTCCTTTGGGATTCTTCGCTTCATACCGTTCATTTGACTTAGATTGTGTCTGTTTCATCTCTGCATGCTAACATACGCTCCGTGAGGTAGGGATTGTTGGCTCCTCTTTGAGGTGCTGTTTCCACACATGAAACAACTCTTGACTGAGTGAATGACTAAATAAGTAATCTCTCAAGGGGGGAAGTCCTGAGAATGCCACTCCATGGAGGCTGTTGTTATGCGTGGAATCCTCATGAAACATTGTTTTTGAGAAATAGTTGAGAAGACAAAAAGACCTGACATACAAGTTTTATAGCCAACGCTGAGCACAAGGGAAGAAAAGGCTTCTCTTTCTTCTTTTTTCTTTTCTTGTTTTGCTGGGGCAAGGGCAGCTTATATGAGTCTTAATAAGTACTAGACTCAATGTGTCAAGTAAGATAACTCATAAGCACACTGTGGTAGCAGTTATTTTCAAAATCGGATGCGTGTGTTCAGCTGAGGGTCCTGGCTTTCACCCCTCCTCATGTCCCTCTGGCAGATGCTGGCCCATGCAGAGCCATTTTATTTCCTGCTTGTGAGACAGCCCGCGCTCTGTTCTCTAGGTTTAATGCTTGGCTTTCCTGTCTTTTTGAAGCATTTGTTGAGCCACTCCCATGATCCACTGCAGGTGCTCTGGTAGCTGGGTAGGATGTAAGTGGGTGGGAGTGTGGAAAAGACTGAGCTGACTAATGGTTCCTTGGCTCCCTGGATATAGTAAACAAATACTGGGTGGTCGGTGCTTGAGTGGGTGTTGAGAGCGTACCACACCATTAGAAAGGAAGAAATAGCTTCTAAAACACTGAGAACCATTTACAGAGAAGATTGCACACTTTCCAAACAAGTCACTTGAGTAGGCAGGCCCAAACCAAACTATTCGTAGGTGTCTTGTGAACGCCTTGTGGACTGCTGGATGCTAATCAGTTCCAAACTTACAATTCCAGTTTTCAGTATATTTTCACGTGGTCTTTTCATGCTTCCATTATCTTCCTACCGTGTCTCTCACTGTGCTCACTACCAGCTAATCTGACCAGCTTATTTTGGACAGACTGAGACTGTGCCTTGGGCCTGTGTGTGTCTTCAGACGTGTGCCGGATACTTTCATGGATGCTGGGGGAGTGGGGTTAGAAGGCCAAGCTCAGTCAGCGTTTTCTCTGCAATAAAAATATAACCATTTATTGGATCATTTATTTATGGCAATAGCTAAAGTAAAGATCTTAAGACTTTTAGGAATTTAGGGAGGATATTAAGGAAAGCATGGAGAGAAAATGAGATATTCCTAAGCTGAAATTGATGAATTTCCAAAAATTTTCTATTTGTTTTTAATCAAGGTTTTAATTTTTTTCTTTAAAGCTCATCTGGCCAAACAGAATCTTCCAGTAGCCTCAAGGGTAACCATACTTGACAGAACTAAGTTTATAAATATGGATGTCTCTCAGTAAAAGACTACGATATATCCTACTGAGAGAACTTTCAACCCTATTCAGGATCCACATTTGCAACAAACCCATATATTTATCAGCTGCTGTGATAATTAAACTATTAACTTGAGGATTTTAGTTCTGAATGCATAGTGGGGATTGTATGAACTAAGAGCATGTGTTTTCAGGGTTCTTGAAAATTGGGTTTAAAAACAAGAACATAGTAATGTCAACATCCAGTCATCAACAAAACAAGTATTGCCGGGCGTGGTGGCACACGCCTTTAATCCCAGCACTGGCAGAGGCAGGAGAATTTCTGAGTTCGAGACCAGCCTGGTCTACAAAGTGAGTTACAGGACAGCCAGGGCTATACAGAGAAACCCTGTCTCAAAAAACCCAAAACAAACAAACAAACAAACAAACAAACAAAAAAACCCAAGTATTTAGCTGATGTTCCAAATGGTCACTGTATGATTAACAGGAGACAGACTTTGTAAGATTTATCTGCGGCTGTTTCAGCCACCAGGACACTGTAATATTAACCTCATTAAAAGGAAGTCTATTGCTCTTACTTACTTGAGTGATGGGATTGAATCCAGGGTTTGGCCTTGCTAGTTCGGCTGCATGCCAGTCTCTTCCTGACACAAGATGATCTGGAAATCTTGGTCCAGAAACCTTACTTTCTGATTGCTTGGGTTATAGGGTTGTGCCTGCTTACAAACCTCTATATATCTCTACACACAGTGTACCAAGGGTCAGTGTGAGAAGCTTTCTAATCCCAAGATGTGGCCTTCTTTATAAATATTTTTATAAGCATTTATCTACTAGACATCTGTCAGTGCAGCACAGTGTAATCGTGCCCATATGCTTTGCTGTATGATGTAGATGTCGTACAGGCAGGGCTGGTTGGTTCATGTCCATCCTCCCCAGCACAGCTCCAAGGGTTGCATTTTCATTGAGAAGATCAGCTTGTACCACATGTATACTACTTACATATAATATCAAACAAACGCACACAGATCAACTTTCCTCTCTCTTGTCAGGTCAAGTACAAACGAGATTTTGAAGAAAGCAAAGGCAGGGGCTTCAGCATTGTCACAGATACTCCTGAGCTGCAGAGGCTGAAGAGGACCCAGGAGCAGATCAGTAATGTAGGTGCCCTTTTACTTGATGGAGAGGTGGCCCTGGAATGTGTCTCTGGGTAGGAATGTGAGACCGAATGTGTGAGAAGCGTAACTGTCACTGAGTGTGTCCAGTCTCCTCATAATGCATGCCAGCGTCACCTGTCAAATCTCAGGCCTCCAATCTCGTCACTTATCTACAGCCTACCGTCTATAACAGTATCTTCTTCGTATATTTTGAATATCTCCCAGCCTTCATATTTGGACAAGATTAAATATTTGTAATGAAAGCATTCTGACAGTTTTTCTCCATGTCGATAACTATATAAAGTTAACATATAGCTTGAGTATAGGGGAAAAAAAGGTCTTTTCTAATTGTGTACATACTTTGTGTATCTGTTAATCATATGTTACATCTAATTTTAGAAATAAACATTTGTTTATGTAGTTGTTTTCTACTTGGAAACTACATCGTTTTAGTAATATATTTTCTAGAGTAGCTAAAATTGGGACTGGAAGAAGTCTGAGGCACATTAGAATGTGAATCTAGCACTTGCTAAAGGTAGTTCATCCTTGATTTTTGTAATTCATATGTGTGATTATATTTCTTCTAATGTATTGCATTAAATATGTTTAAATGCATTTTTCTGCAAAGGAGTAGGTTTAATGTTAGATATCCAGAATGGAAATCAAAAATTATGCATGGTAAAGTATGGTATATCAAACATGCAAAGCTACAACCACCATCATGAGATTGTGGATGTCACTGTCACAAGTATTACAAACACACACACACACACACACACACACACACACACACACACACACACACACTCTACAGATGTTATAAGTAATATAGCCCTAGTTTCTAGGAAATGTTTATCATTAGCAGATGGATTTACCTTTACTGATACTAGGTCATGGTTATGAGCTACATGCACATATATGTATATCTATACACACACACACACTCACACACTATTTGTAGATAGAGGTTAGCATGTTATTTGTTAAAAATTCAGGGTCAGAACTATTTGGTGTTTAAAATGTTATCTCAAGGCCAGGAAGAGGCCTCTCTCTCTTTTTTGTTTTTATCACATTCTTTATGATTTACCCATTGTTTGGTCTTTATGTGAACATTTTCTATTAGAATTTTTTTTTCTTCTTCATTTAAAGAGACAGAGTTGACTTTTAGGAACTGATGATATTCACCCTGTCCCATGGTTTTTCTTAAGACATTTTGGACTGCCAATAATGAATAATAAAGATAATTATCTTCATTCTCCCCATTCATTCTTCCCTGAAATCAAAACCCAATTCTTCCTTGAAATGTACAAACCAGAGATGCATTTCAATGACAGTTCTGCTCAGAGTTTTAAAATGTTATGCCAACTTCAGTTTTCTTTCAAATGCTCAACTAGCATAGAAGTTTATTTCTCAAAGAACTAAGCAACTCTTCTTAAGACCGCTCATGTGATGGATAGCAGGAGGATTACAGTTCACTCAGAGGTAAGCCTTTTCATTTATGTTCAAATTAAGTCAGTTCTCCTAAGTAATCAGAAAATAACTCACCTTCTCACGAAACTTTATCATTAGCAGGAGTATACTTTATATTCAATGCCAGAGGTCGTTTGCAGATCCATTCTTAACTATGCCAAATCCCTTATAACGCAGGTATGTATTAATCTGTAACTGTCATGTTTGTAGCAGCCTATACAAAACAACAATAAGATATGGCCTATGAGACAGACAGTGGTCAGTTTTAAAAGCATCTAATTTAGACTACAACAAATCCACTCCCCTTTTGCTTTCTGTTGGTGTTAGGTACCATAAAAATTACAGTATTAGTTCATTTAGCAATGATGGGGCCTATCAATGCTTGGATTACAGTGAAGAAAAGATTTCACAATATTTCTGTTAAGCCTACTCCTGAAGATGGGAAGCTGCAAAGTATTCTGAGATCTGATGAATTTATTACTCATTTATAAGACCATGACCCCATGGAATTTTCCCATTCTACACCGGGTTTTCCATATTACTCCAGGGTCTCTTGCCATAAGAAATCTGACTAGACTTGAAAAGTACCATGTTGGTTTTTCTTATTCTCTAGACCATTTTCATATAAAGCCAGTGAACAATACTAGGCAAAACCCATGCAGATATTTTTGAGTCTGACCTGCAATGTTTCTGTTTTGAGAGGAAGAAGTGAGCAACACTCTAAATTGGGAAGATCTTATAATCTTCCTGCTAGAGGTGGTTAGGTGGAGCTCACCCTGATGATTAGAAGAGATGAGATTTGTGAGTTGAGTCTTATATTAGACCCCAGGTGATGGGGGGACCCAAGTGATCATTATAGTCTATATTTTTCTTTTTGATCTGCTTTATAAAATATATTTCCAGTTCATTTTGCCTTTGGATATTTAGTGGCTCTTTCTAAGCTGCTGTTAATCCCCTCTGGACTGAGGAAAGTATAAAGACATGAAGCTG
Organism: Mus minutoides; assembly: GCA_902729485.2. Lineage (NCBI taxonomy): Eukaryota > Metazoa > Chordata > Mammalia > Rodentia > Muridae > Mus > Mus minutoides. The sequence goes on along the minus strand of LR751426.1, from coordinate 75,651 downwards.
TGAATTTAATAACTCCTAGGTGTTTGGGGTAATGTGTTATGGATGAGTGGGCATTTTTGATTGCTTGTGTCTGTGTCTGTCACTGTTATGAAAATTTTTCAGACACTCTCACATTCATTTGTCTAGGAATTGAAGTCATTTGGAAATAGCTGCTCAGTCTGCAAATGTTACAGGGTTGTGGATAAAGTAGAACCTTACATTTCAAATTTTGTATAATAAAAGAGGTAAATGTGGGGTAGCCCTGCCTTCTTTATTTTGGTACCCATAATGACAGCATAGTGAACATGGGAAACCCTTCAAGGACTAGCATTTAAAGTGCTTCTTCTACACTCCTCAGCATAGCTGCAGAAAGAAGAAAAGAGGTGGGTTTGGAATTCCCTTACCCATAGGAAAGAAGCAGAACTTGGCTTATAAAATAAAGCTCTCATTCCCCCCCAGTGATGGGTGATGTTCCAGATGATGTCTTCATTTAAATTGAGACATTCGTATCCAAGGGAGTTTTACTGGTTGGGCTTAGAAATGGTCTTTATGGGAAGTTGGGATATTCAGCTGAAAAGTTTAATAGTAGACAATGTTTACAAGATGAGGTTTTGTTTCAAGTCTGTGTACAGCAGCGTATAGCTAGGGAAGTTTTCAGGAAGTGTTGTTGGAGGATCTCTGAGTTCTATAGATTTTCACAATTAAGTCAGTCAGGCCCTCTTTGACATCCCCCCAAATAATTATCCATCTTTGTATGTTTATTAACCATAGTTTAGTATGGTACACATACAAAGACAAATTTAGGAATATCATGCCCATGGGGAATATTAAAATATCATCGGTCTTGTTCATATACCTCTAGCTTATTACAGCTCTAGTTTTGGGTGGTTCCCACACTCCAGCCTCTGAACAGGGTGGGCGTTCAGGGTACCTGCAACAGGGTAGTGACGCAGCATGCTCAGTATTGCAAGGACTCACTGTGGCCTGCCAGAGATGACTGATGTCTTTCCCTGTGCCTGCTTAAGCACACCTAGGGGCTAGACTTTCAATTAACTCACAGTGTGGGGATAGATTGGGAAACAAAATGGTAAAATCAAGCCCCAAGAGTTTTTTACAGCCTTCCTGGCATAGATAAACACTGTTTGTTTTCTAATTCATCATAGGTGGAAGGAAGGTATCATGTGAAGAGGAAAGAACGAAAGCAGTGAGAGAATGCCAGGATTTCTGAGATGGATGGAAATGGTAAGTGGACCCTTATCAGACCTGTTTGAGTTTGTGCCTGTCCTTGATGCACAGTTTGTGTGTCTATGTGAGTGTCCTTACACCACTGCCCACCAGACCATTTCTTTTACTCTGTGTCTACAGCTTTGATTGTGTATCCTGTTTCCCAACCATACTTTCGCTGCTACCCCTTGCAATCCACCATATCCATTCATAAGGAAAGCTTGCTTGCTTTGCAAGAAAAGCAAAGATCAAAAGCTGTCTGTAATTTGATACTGAAATGTAATTAATCCTAACTCTTTTGATATAGCCACATAAATTTTCATTGACTTAGGATGTAAAATAAATTATAGGCCCATTAATAAACTTACAGGACACTGCTGATTTAGTTCCTCAGGACTTTATAAGTTAGCCTCAGAAATATTGGATTATTGAGACCAAATAATTGAATACAATGGCTCTGGACTATTAAAAGATTTGATTCAGAGTTAGGTTGAGTGTAAGGGTGAGCGTGAGAGCGTAGGGATGATTACCTCGGAATTTAGTCTCTGTTTGTAATTTAAATAAATCATTTTGACAGAGACTGACTGTAACCATGTTCAGCTGCTGACAGTGTAAAATTGAGCTGTATGGTGGACAGAAGACAAGCAGTCAAGAGAAATCCCCCAAGGTAACATTTGTTATGTAATTGGGTCAACTCATGCATGAGAAATGCATGCTAATTGTAAACTGGTGGCAAAAATTATCCTGTAGGAGGCAATTAAGTCTTATATGAATCCAAACAATTGACTTGAGGGAGCTTGCTTTCTATTGGTACACAGCAAACACAGACGTAGGTTTTGAAAGGAGAGAAAGATAAAAATTAGAAAGTCATGCAGCATGCAAATGGATCTTTTTGTTAAGTCTCCTCCTAATGCAGGCACTGTAACTTGTATCATTAAGTAAAACTTTACAGGAAAGTTCTTGATTTTAAGTAGTTCAGTACATTAAGTAGCATGTAAGGAAAATGGGGTGGTATTTTATTATAACCCATCATGATTTTATTAACATAATCTATAAATTATGAAGTTGATGGCTAACATATAAGCCCTTGAAGGCTTGTGTTTTTAGGGTGACCTCCTAGCTCGCTTTAACAGTCTGCATTTCACCTCCAGCTCATCTCTGTTAGTAACAGATATAATCTGTTATATATACTCTGATATAATCCAGTGTAACAGTGGGTCAGTAGCGTGCTTTCTGACAGCAGGGATGAAGTATGCCAAAGAAATCGATGGGACAATAGCACATTTTTTCCTTGTAATGTCTAACACATGTTCATGAATAGTTCATGGGTTTCAGAACACTTTGACACACTGTTTAATTAGACCCTCTGAACAACCTCTCTCCTCAGGGAAAGGATTTCTATAAGGAATAGTTACACTTTCCTGTGAAAAATATATGGAAAATTACCTTTTGGCCCTTTCTTTCCCATTTATGGTGTCCCTCACAGCTGGCTTTGCTTTATTCTTTCACGTAGGGCAGGACTTCAAAGGCTGATCTCTGCTTTTTATCCCTAATTTTTTAGCCACAGTCACTTAAAGAAACAAATATGTCTCAGACCAGTAATCACTCGTGCATGGCAAGAACAGGGCTTCTTGCTAAATAGCCTTGCCCTGAGGGGAGCTTTGAAAGGAGCCACCGAAATATGAGACTAGGCACCTGTGACTTCCGCTTGGACCCAGATTAGGAATCCAGAGGTGATTTTTTTTTTGAGGTGCTGCTTTTGAGACCGTCTGTCTCCCCATTTCTTGGCTTCCAGGCTTACCACCTGCCTTCCTGTTTCAGTCTCTACAACAGCTCCTGCACTGGGCTTTTTCTTCCTTCGAAGCACTCATGCTCCCTCGTGGGATCTGAAATACCACCATCCCATGAGTCTTACTTAAGTAGCTGCTTCACCCAGATCTTGCTCGTGACCCATTAAATAATACCCTCCTCTGGCCCGCCCCCTTGAGCAGGATGAAGTCTACCCTCCTATGCCCTTTATGGACTCCAATGACTTTTCGCAGTTGCCCTGAACTATTTCCGGCCTTATCTTCCACTGCTTGTCAACACTCTTGACCGTTTCTTTTAGGCCTGGACTTGATATCTGCTCTGGACTTTCCTGTGAGTCATTCCTCTTGTTTCAGCCAGTTTAACACCACTGGAAAATGAAGTTCTGACCCCTGACCCCAGCATACACTCACCAACTGGTTAGTGAGCTTCCTCTCCTCTGGAATCCTTTCAGTGCTTTGAGGAGGGTCATACTTATTTCCTACAGTCATTTCACATGGTATAGGCCACAGTCTGGCATCTCATAGTTTTACTTCATTAACTTTAAGAGAACGGAGATTGTCTACACTTTCAGTCAGTAGTCTTTAATCTCCAGAATGCACAGCATAGCACACTGTCTCCTCTATTCAGAACATGCCCCTGTTCCTTACTTGGGTTTCTTCAGTATCTTGATGGCTCTTGCTCCATCCCAGCTCGTTCACCACATGATTTCTTGCAAATTTTTCCTAAAGCACACACTTGATTGTTTCAAACTTTCTTTTAGATTATATCCATGGATTCCTACTGCCTTTAAGATATACTGGAAAATACTTTGCCTGGAAAACAAGGGCTATCCCTGGTTTACTGAGAGCTGTGATCTGAGCTTTGGTGTCCCTCTTGTCTCTGAGCCCTGTGGACTTTTCCTTCCTTCCTTCCTTCCTTCCTTCCTTCCTTCCTTCCTTCCTTCCTTCCTTCCTTCCTTCTTTAATTTTCTTTACATCCACAGTTTCCTCTCCCTCCTCTGCTCCCAGTCCTGCCCTCACCCCTCCAGCACTCCATCCCCCCTCCCTTTCTCTCTAGAATAGGGCAGGCCTCCCATGGATATCGACTAGCTTTGGCATAACCAGTTGCAATAAGGCTAGGCTCATCTCCCATTGAGGCTAGAGGAGCCACCCAGTAGGGAGAAAGGGTCCCAAAGGTAGGCAAAAAAGCCAGCCCTGTTCCTGCTGTCAGGAGTCCCACATAAAGACCAAGCTGCACAGCTTTTACATATGTGCAGAGGTCTATGTCAGTTCCATCCATGCTGCCTGTTTGGCAGTTCAGTCTCTGTGGGTCCCTTTGGGGCCAGATTAGTTGATTTTGTAGGTTTTCTTGTGTTGTCTCTGACCTCTCTAGCTCCTACAATCCTTTCTCCCCCTCTTCTGCAGGATTTTCCTGGCTCCACCTAATGTTTGGCTGTGGTTCTCTGCATCTCTTTCCATCAGTTGCCTCTCTGATAATAGTTGTACCAGGCAATGGAAACTTCCAGGAATCTATGAGCATGACCCTAGCAATGGGGGATATGGAGCCTGAACCTGGCATTTCCTATAAGGAGGCAAGACTTTCAGTGGAGGAATTGGAACACCAACCCAGCCACAAAATATTCAGTTTACAATTTTTCCTGCCTACAAGATGTGCAGGAGTAAAGATGGAGCCGAAAGTGAAGGAATGGCCTATCAATGACTGGTCCAGCTTGAGACGCATGCCATGGAAGGGAACACACCCTGACACTGTTAATGATGCTCTACCATACTTGCCAGCAAGTCTCTTTCTTCTTGACCTTGCTCTCTATCTTTCTGCTCTTGCCATCTGCTTCTATGGGTCCATTGGCATTTTGTTTCCTCCTCTGTCCACATTAGACTATAGAAAGGTGTGATCCAGAGCAGTGATAAACTGGAGAACAAAGGAGTTGGCATACACCCCCCACCCTACTTCTGTTTTGCGTTTAGCTTTCTCCCTACTTCTCAGTCTTGGCTCATAACACCTTTCTTAGGACACATGTCACATAAAGGAAGGGACTAATATGCTCTTTCAACATAATATTTCTGGTGGCCCGGTTAGTACTTGGTATGTAGCCCATGCTCAGTAATTGTATACTGACTGAGTAGCCACATGAGGCAATAATTTATAAAATAGTAATATATTTTGTGTCTTATTTCATATCAAAATCCCACTCTAGAAGGTTCTTTACTTTTAGAAATTGCTTTGATTTCTTTTCCTTCTTGTTATATTGCTTCAGTTTTGTATCAGCTTTCTCAGTACTCTGGCAGAGCCTCTGACAGAAGTGATATAGAGAGGAAGGATTTATTCTGCTCAGAGGATGCCATCCATCATGGTGGAGGAGGCAGAGGCAAGCAGCTGAGGCCAACGTGGTGGAAACTTACAGCATAGGCTTCCTCAGAGCTTGTCAGTTCACAAACTAGAGAGCTCTTTTCAGAACCAGAGTGTCTGTCACCTTCAAGGGCCACCGTTATTGGTGTATGCCAGCTGGGCACGATGTCCCAAAATTTTTGTAGTCTTCTGTGGTAGTTTGAATAGGTTTGGCCCCCATAGATTCGTGTGCTTGAATGCTTGGCCCTAGAGAGTGGCACTATTAGGAGGTGTGGCCTTGTTGGAGGAGGTGTGTCACTGTGTAGGTGGGCTTTGAGGCCTCCTATGCTCAGGCTCTGCCTAGTGTAGAAGATAGTCTCCTCCTGGCTGCCTTCAAATCAAGATGTAGAATTCTTGGCTTCTCCAGCACCAAGTCTGCCTGCATGATGCCATGTTTCCTGCCATGATGATAACGGGGCTGAATCTTTTGTGTGTTTGTTTGTTTTTGGGTAATCTTTTTTTTTAATTTTTAAAAGATATTTTATTTATTTACTTCTCAAATGCTATCCCCTTTCCTAATTTCCCCTCTGAAAATCCCCTATCCTCTCCCCCTGCTCCCCAATCCTCCCACTCTCATTTCTGGTCCTGACATTCTCCTATACTGGGGCGTAGAGTCTTCACAGGACCAAGGGCTTCTCCTCCCATAGATTACTGACTAGGCCATCCTCTGCTACATATATAGCTAGAGCCACAAGTTTCATCATGTGTTTCCTTTGATGGGTGGTATAGTGCCAAGGAGCTCTTGGGGTACTGGTTAGTTCATATTGATGTTCCTCTTATGGGGTTTCAGACCTCTTCAGCTCCCTGTGTACTTTCTCTGGTTCCTTCATTGGGGACCTTGTGCTCCATCCAATGGGGCTGAATCTTAAACTGTCAGCCAGCCCCAATTAGGTGTTTGCCATTAGAAGAGCTGCTGTTGCCATGGCATCTCTTCATAGCAACAAAACCCTAAATAAAACACTTCCCAAAACAGCACCACCAGTTGGGGCTCAAGTACTCAACCACAGGAGTGAACATTTCACATTCCTGCCATAGTAAGTCTACATTGCAAATACCACAGGCTGGGTGCTTAATACAAAAGAGATTTGTTTTTGCATGGGTCTACAGCCAGACCATGCTAGGTTGGGGTTGAGTGGGGTTGGGTTCTGGTTAGGACCCTCTTACTAGGTTGCAAACCACCAGTGACTATACCTTGTGTCTTTTCCTTTCTTTGCTACGCAGCTCATCTTCCTTTTTTTTTTTTTTTAGACAGGCCATTGATCCAATGGGGTTGAGACCCTGCCATTATGACCTCATTTAACTTTGGCTTAAGTTCTTAAAGACTGGATTCCAAATATAATCAGAGCTTCACTGTATGAATATTCGGGGGTGGCAGTGTGAGGCACAATTCCATCTGCAAAAGCACTGAGTCAGATGTGGTCTACATACATTACAGGGAAGATCTGAAGCGATGATGATGTATACTCTGTAAAGGCACTTTGAAAAATTCTGACGCAGAATAGAATTATAAACCATTCTTATAAACCAGCTTGGTCAGTAGCCTTATATGTAGTCATCAATATGTTTTGAAACTTTCCAGATTCTGGTTAAATTCTATAGCTCAAAATTTAGACTTTGAATGTCTTTGATTGGAAGGTGAGCTCGGGCTAAAGTGAGTATAAGCCAGAGTGGAGGAGAGAGTCTGGAGGAAGGAAAGCGTCTTACCCTGTGGGAACCTAGTAAACACTAGCATTTGGGAAATGTCTTCATCTCTAGGATGTGATACAATTTCAAACTTATAAAGCATTTGATTTTTCTCCTCGACTTAATTGTATTGTGGGACATATTTCACAGCAGGAGGATCATAAATATTAAGGAAAAACTAGAAGTCTTATATAAGTATTTGTGGACTATCATTAATAGTTATGCTATATAATGATTTTGGTGGATTTGGGGAGATATGCTTAAAGCTTGTCTTTTTAGTAATAAGAGTGACACTCAAATGTTATTTTGTCTTATTAGAAAATCATAATTCAAGGGAGCCTTATTGCAAAGATTCAACTTCAAACCCACCAGTACTCCAAGGACAGTAGGCATGCACGATTAAAGAGCAAGCTACAGTGTGTACGTTAGAGGGTGTGCATGTGGATACGTGTGATTATACGTAACCATATTCACCAGCTGATATTTTATTTTCTTAGAGGAACTATATTATGAGAATTTTACTTCTGGACCTTTGAATTGGGAATTTAGCAGAGTCTCCACAAAAGCCCTAGGACCTTCAAATAGGAGTTTAGATATTCTTTCTTTTTCTCTTCAAGTAAAATTGTATTCTCTCCATAGAAAAGGGTTAGAAGGTGGCCTTGGTGACCATGACAGAAAAGAAGACACAACTGACTGACTCTACTCAATTTAAAGGATAACAAGAAGGAAACTATCATTTTTTTTTTTTTGGCTTGCATGCATTGTTTCCTTGATTTTTCTTTCATGGTTATATTGTTGACTGTAACAAAGTTAACTTTTTAAAATAGTATATCCATCAATTTGTTTTACTCGGTTTAACTTCAGCTTTGTTTTATTATGTTGCCAGAATTACAGAAGTGCTCAAGGTTTGCTGTGTTTAGCAAGCTACACCAAAGAATATAGATTTAGAAGAGACTGAAAATCTCAAAAACAATCTTTCTCCATTTCCTCTTGCAGCACTTGTCCTTTCATTTTCTTCTTTTTTCTCCACCTCTCCTCTTTTTCCTTCCCTTTTCAGTGTTGGGGGTGGAACCCAGCACATTGGGCATGCTAACAGAGTATGTAACTACTGAGCTAAACCTAAGATCCTCCTTTGAACATTACCATTTTGGATGCTGACAACCAGTTTCTTCTGAAATGGCATACATAGTAATCTTTATGTAATTGTTGTTGTGTGACCATTGAAGACAAGCTGAAGTTCTAAATTTTTTTGTCTTATTTTTTGGGTTTAGTTTGGTTGTTCTGTGGATTTAGAACCAGGGTCTCTGTGGCACAGGCTAACCTCAAATCCCTGGGTTCAACTGATCCCCCTCACCCTCTTGAGTGACTGAGACTATTTTAATGTTCTGTTGTACCTGGCTTCAATTTTAAGCTTAAATCTTTTAAAAAGTTGTACATTGTCTATAAAAAATAAGGTAGAGATAAAGGTTGCCTTTCCAAGTATCTTACATGAGTACACATGTTCATTAAATGCTGACTGTGAACATCGATTATATCAGGCCTTGTGGATTTAGAAGAGAGAAACAACTTCTTTTTGTATACCTTTTGTGTTCACAATCAGATGTATGGAATAGAATGGTATGGCTTTAGCAAAGATGGAGGGTCCAGTCGATGGGGTATGAAATATTAAAAGCAGGAAAGAGAGGGCAACATGTTAAAGGTTGGACACTCAGCATATACATGATAGGTGCAGGAGAGATCCTGGTACCAAATTGTGGATTGGGGCAAGATTGCTGACTGAGTTGCTGTATTTTCAGGCATGTCTATTTTGGGCATCTATAAATCCAAAATGCAGATTCTGAAGAAAAAAATCCTTTGAGAACATACTTATTAACTTAAACATTTTAAAGTGTCTCATATCACATGCGCATATCACACATTTAGGAGACAAGGAATAAGAGAGATAAAATAGTCATGATCTTTCACCCCAGCAAGCTTGTAGTTAGCCTTTGAAAGGCTAGGAAGTAATTGCCATAGCAACCCTTATACTAAATTAGATAACACAGCTAGTTTCCTAGCTGTGATTAATGCAGGATAGAGGGAGATGCCATGCTAATATGAGAAAAATAACTATCCTGTGTTTGAAAGATGAAGAAATAGAACTTTTGACCTTACTATTTAGAAATGATTTAAAAAGGATTTTACCCCAGGGCTCAGCAGGGTATTGCTGTGCAAACATGAGGACTTGAGTTCAAATCCTCAGAATCCTTATAAAAGCTGGGTGTAGTTACATATGGGCTGTAACTCCAGTACTGTGGGCAGTGGAGAGAAGGGGACTGTTGGAGTTTGCTGGCTGCTAGCCTAGCTCTACGTTCAGTGAAAGACTGTCTCAAGTGGGTGCAGTGGATAGGTCAGGAGCTCAAAGTCCTCCTGTGCTCTCTGCTTGTACCTGGGTTACACACCCTCAAACACGCGCTACATATCATGTACGCATATCACACACACACACACACACACACACACACACACACACACACACTTACTTTACTGTGTGAACCACACTCTTGGCAAAGTAGCAGGTGCTACTTATTATGTTCTTTCTTTGTTCTGCATCGACTTTCCCAATTCCCTGTTTACCTGTCAACATGGGTTTCTAAAAAAAAAATATGCAGAATTAATTCAAACCGCCTAAATTGCTTAGCAGAAGAATCAAATGGGAAATGTAGATTTATTACACAAAACAAAACACAGCATTTAACCATATCATACCATTATCTATAAAATGTCACAAATGTTTAATGTTGGAAAAGTATTGGTCAATTAATGAGTTAATGAAGGCTAAGAGAATATAATAGTAATATATATATATATATATATATATATATATATATATATATATATATTCACATAGACAAGCATCCTAATATGCTTCCTCTGCTTTTGTGCCTATGCAAAGTCTGAAAAGTCAAAGGTATACTTTAATGAATACTTTTCATTTGTCTCCTGTCTGTAGGATGGTGCTTTTAAATTTTGAGTTTTTTCACAATAAGAGTGAGGACATTAAGAAGGCGTTTTGCCCTTTAATGACACATTTGTAATGGAACAAGCTGTCTGTGTGCATATGCTGTGCTTTCTCTGCATGCGTGGAGCGTGCGTGTACGTTTGAATGGAGAGCTGGTGCCGGAGATGTCAGCGTCCGTTTCTGCAGTTTGGTTTCTGCCTTCGGTGTTCTTGGCCCAGTCTGTGCTGACAACGAACCACTGGGACATCCCCTTGGTGCTTTGGGGTCTTTTCCTGCCAAATATTGTTCTCTTGCAAGATTAAATGGCTGAATCAGTGTGGCCTGAATCTTGATCCTGCTGAGAATATTAAGGCTCCCGCGGGTTGTAATACAGATTGGCTGGCGAGAGCTCTGCTGGAGAAATAAACTGAGTTTCTCTAAATGAATCTAACAACTGCTGTGAACCTTTGTGTGTCCTGCTGCATGAGGCTGCTTGCTGGCGGTTAACCATTTACTGCCTACATTTCCCCCCAAAGTTGCTCCAGTCCACCCCTGCGCATCGACTGGAAAGACTTTCATAACTTTATTTCACATTCATTTTCTGCCAGATAAGCCATTTGAGATATTAAATTGCTAAGTAATCTGGAGGGTAAGTCTTTATTTACTCTCTTTCTGGAAGGGGAAACCATTTGTGTGTGTGTGTGTGTGTGTGTGTGTGTGTGTGTGTGCCTGTACCACAGTTTATGTGTAGAGGTCAGAGAAAAACTTGCAGGCGACAGTTCTTTCCTTCTTCCATGTGCATTCCAGGGATTAAACTCAGATTTTCAGGTTTGTGGTAAATCTCCTTACCACTGAGCCACCTTCCCAGCCCTGCAATAATATTATTAAAACAAATATTAGTTACATTTTAAAAATTATTGCTATGATTGCTACACTGAAAATTTCTTAGGAGAAGGCTCAGAGCAACCGAGTCAGGGACTGGAGAGGTGGCTCAGAGATTAACAGCTCTTGCTGTTTTTCCAGAGGACTGGACTTCAGTTCTCAACTGCCTGCAGTTCCAGCTTCAGGGATTCAACACCTTCATCTAGCCTTTGCGTTCTCTCTCTCTCTCTCTCTCTCTCTCTCTCCATCTCTCTCTCTCTCTCTCTCCTCTCATTTTGAGACAGAGTCTTGCTGTATAGTATGTACTGGCATCAAACTCACAATCTTTTTACCTTAGCTTCCAAGGTGCAGGGATTAAAAGGCCGACACTACCATGTGAGTCTCCAAAAGTTCTTGAAAGCAGAGATGTTTACTGTGAGATAATGAAAAGCTAAGATCCCACGAAACTCCAGTTCCCATGATTGGAACAATGTATGGCTTTTGGAGAGAACATGATTGACTTCTTGTCATCAAAGCAGATACAGTCAGCCAAGGTATCCTACACTTCCCTCTTCTTCATTTGGCCGTGCGGAATTCAGGTATATGTCTGTCAATCACCATGTCTTTATGAACCTATGTCTGGGTTTCAGAGATATGGGAGGGAAGATTCCTGAAAGGCTCACTGTGTGCAGATAGCCCTTCTTGTTTGTTATTTCATTTATCTCTTTTTTGCAATGTCTAAACACGTTTGTCTTTTAGGATTTTGTGAGCATTGTTATATGTCTTACCTGGAGTCTTGTGCCATAGGTAAATAGCAAAGAGTCTTCTGTTGGTGCAAAAATTAAATTATTCTTAGATGGCATTTGGAGGCTGCTTGGTGACCCTTGGGTCCATATTTCAAAGTATCAAATTTCTTAACAGTGGGGCCTGAGTTTTATCATTTACTCCCTGAGAAATGCTCCCGAGTATGCTGTGATATGGGAAGCCTTTGCATTGCCTCAGACATCTCCAGTGAAGTTTATCATATGGTATGATATCATGGGATATGATAGGTTTAATCCTACCTCTCCACCAAGATGATGACCTTTCCTGACCTTTATCGACTCATCTTGTGCTAAGGTCCCTGCTCTGTGCTTAGCGAACACAATCAGCAAAGCTGTCCAACAGAGTCCACATGAAGAGCTGTGGGTGCTTAGCCTAGATCACAGAACTCAGCCTGGGCCATGGGCTCGGACACAGATGAGGCTTTAAGGATTCAGGGATGAAGAAAAAGGTGCCTACTCCTACCTTGAGTGTGGTGATGGTTATAGCTCAGTTACAGAAGAGTCTGTGAAGTGAGTTCTTAGGAATGAATAAGCAGGAGAAGCATCGGGGAGTGGAGGATAGCAAGGAGCTGCCCACCCATGGGAGTCAGGGACTGACTGCATGCTATGTTTATGTGCTACCAAGGCTGCTTTTATCCTGAAGATTGGAAGGATAACTAATAATGTTATTATTAGGGAACCAATTTAGATTTTAGGATCATCGTTTGTTGAGAGTACGTTAGTTAGTGTTGTTGGAACTTGGCCCTTTGTGGCTGGATTCTATTGTAATTGTTCCCATTGAATCCTGTGACTCATTAGGGCTAGTTGTTGATCATGGGGTGGCTAAAGCCCCAGTATTTGAGAGCATAGACTTTGGAGGCTAAAAGGAAATCATAATGCTTTTCGTCTCTGTATGTTTAAGCCATAAGAATTTTTTAAAAAGTAACCAGAACAATTTTATTGCATGGATTTGGAACTGAATGACAAAAGTTGAACTAAGGTGTCTGTATGGAATGTAAATAGGGCAATGTGTTTACTCTCTGAGTGTGGTACAAGTGGGTTTCAGACCATCTCAGGTTGGCAGGTCTGAGAGTGTACCCCACATAAATATGTATGCATTTAGCATTCTGTGCAGGCTGCATTCCGTCTCGTCCAATGTGGAGAGAAGTCTCAGGCAACAAACGTGTCTGAAATGTGGGCTGTCCTTGTAAACCCACTAGTATGCCAGCATACAGATTAAGCTAAACTTTTGTTCTTCTGGATGAGATTTCTGAATGCTGGATGACAAACCACAGTGAAGCTGACTTTGAGAACAAGATATTGACTATTCCTTGCTTATCACACAGACCAGATACCCTAGGTAGTGGTCAGCACAGATTAGCATAGTAGACAAAGATGCTCCAAGACATGACCCTGGGTCCTTGTTATCATGAGGATGCTGGAAATAGAATGGAGCGGGATGTTTATGAAGCTATTTCTTTAAGATTGTCTTACTTTGGATCCCTAAAGTTAGAATGTAAATAAATAAAATCCTAGTAATTAAGTAGTTTGAACAACTTTGATTTGTGAATGAAGGGAACTTTTGAGCATCTCCTGGTGAAAAACAAGGGAAGATAGTTTTGCCTTGTAGCAAGATGTGGGGATGATACAAGAAATAGCATCCCACATTGCAGGGATTATGTGGTACATTTGCAAGATCACTCCAACTTTGAAAATGTCCTATTTCAGCTAGACATAATGTCTCAATCACTATGCCTATCTTCTTCTGCATCTCAAATGGGAATGATAATATTTGATGCTTATTTTTAAGTTGGGTGGGTTGACGAAAGTTTGATGGCAAAACCCTTTGTGTGACTCAGAAGAAAGGCCCTCCACTGAAACTAGGAAACTGAGCTTGCTCTGTGGAGATAGAAGCATGGAGGGATGATTGGCTTTCCCTCTTTGGCCCTTTGTAATTTTATTAAAATATAATTGAGACACATGAGAAAGGCAGTTTATTCTGGTTGAAGAGAAGCAGGGAAATCTGTGCCCTGGTGGGGGAGGGAAGACTGCACATATGTCATCAGGCTGTCCTTGGCTGTTCCTTAGCATCCTTCCAAATCATAAATGGAGAGCAAAGTGGAGATAATAATTCCCAGGCCTCTCAAAATGCTAGTTTTTGAAATAGGGGATTAATAACATGGTAAGAAAAACAGGATGTTTTACGAAAGGTCCAGTTTTCTTCCCGATGTTTTGTTCTCATGAAGAATATTTGAGATGGCCTATAGTGCTGAAAGGGTCAACCTACTTTTATGTGTCAGGTATGCTCAAGCTTGTTGGACAGCATTGAGTCACAGGAACATTTGGAAGGTCAGTATAGGGAGTAATTAGAAAAGGCAATGAAGCCACGAGGAGCAGTAATCCTAAGGAGGATTAAAGCAGGAAGCACTGAATTCTTTATTTGGATAAAAGGGGAACTTGCCAGAAGAGAGGCAGCTGGCTTGATGCTCTCTGGACTGTTTGTAGACTAGAAAAGAAACTGTCCGTCAGATTGAAGCTCACACTTAATTGTAACTGAGTGACTAGATGAGAAACTGTCCAAGGAAGTGGGAAGGGATGTAGGGAACTATGTGATTTTGGACATGGAGGACATGGACCCTCATCACATGTCATCTGCAGCTTGGGTTCCGCCATTCCCAGCCATATCATCATTGTCCACCACTTCCTAGCTGAGACAGCTCAGCATTAGAGTAGATTGTTCAATCTCTTTCCTCTCTCTCTCTCTCTCTCTCTCTCTCTCTCTCTCTCTCTCACCAAACCCATATCCTCATAAAGCTTAGGTAAATACTAAATCACTTAGCTAGCATTCCAACCAAGTCTTTTAAAACATCATTTTAAGGCAGGAACATACCAAGCTGCCCAGACTTGAGCTTTTGAACCACTTGCCTCAGCCTCCCAGGTAGCTGGTATTACAATTATGGACCAGCACACTGAACCTCCACCATCTCTGTTATATACCTCTATCACCCTAAAATATCCCGATTCTAACAAACCCTCATTCCTCCACTTCATCATGGTGGTTTCCACATCCATAAATAAAATGGAAATAAAATACTTACTTTGCAAGATTTTATTACTACTAAATAGTAACTCTTAGGAAAGAGGGAAAAGTGTTGGCATGGTAACGGTTAGCTTTGTTATTATGTATGAAGGTAAAATTGAGGACTTAGGAATGTGGGGGTTCTCAGGAATCACTTCATTTTATATTTGCAGAAATAGCAGCAGTATTTCTGTTTTCTGAATTTATTACCATTTGCACCCATTTATTTTATTTGGATTTCCTAGGAGCAATGTTCTTTTGATTATCGTGGTTCTTATTTAATATCTTCATTAAACAATGCCATAAAGTTTTCTTGGGGGGCTCACATCCATTATAGACTTCTCACTGCCAGAAGAAGTTGGTATTTGTAATGAGAATAGCATGATGGACTAATGTTCTGTTGCTTTCTCGGTGAAAAAAAATTCTTATTAGTTCAGTCTGGTACAACATGTAACATTTTAAGTTCACAAGTAAATTGTTTCCTGACTTGTGATTAGAATACTAAGATTGTTTTCTTAGAGAGTGTCCTAACAATGCTTTTTGTATTCCTCCCAGCATTATAACTATCAGAGTTATTTAAGATGCGATCGAAGAGAATCTTCACTCTACTTGAATTTTATATTTTAATTTTAAAACACAACTGATAGCATTCTAATTCTGCTATCTTATAGCATGTAAAAATGTTGCTCAGTAACAGAGTGCTGTGCCTAGCGTGCATGAGCTTGTTGCTTTGATCTCCAGCAGTGTCCAGACAAACAAACACAAAGGAAAGAAAAGGAGACATGCTAGGTTAGGTTTTGACTACCTGGCCTTGTTATGAAAGAGTTGCGATAGAGTCCATGCCGCATAAAGATGTTTAAGCATCCACTGAAGTGGGCTTGTTCCCCCCACGTCTCTTTCTTGGTGTCTATCAGCTGGTGTTCCATCATGTGCTTAGCCACTTTGATAAAGATCTGCTGACAGCCATGTGCAGCAGCTGTTTGTCATGTTTGGCACATTCCTGGGTAAATTCGGAAATTCTATTGTTTTTCACTGAGAAATGATTTTGTTTGTGACTTGTTATAGATTCCTATGTTGTTTATTATATGCCAAATCCACATTTGTAGGAGATACTAGATGTTCTCATTAGAAAGCTTTCAAAATATCCCCACAGTGTTGAACATTTAGACCATGTTACCTTCCATTTAGGGAACATGGCTTGCCGTGCTTTTAACATTGGCATCAGACAGGCTCCTGGTGTTATTAGCATAACAGTGTCTTAGAAGATTAAAAAAAAAAACTGTATATGCGTTTTCCTTCATTGTGTACAACCTGCGAGTTTATTTCCAGATTCATTTCAGTGGAACTCTTGTGAGGCCCTGACCAATTTTCCATGCTCATGGCTCACCTTTCATTTTGGTCCTAAATGAGAAGTTTTATAATGCCATGTTTGTTTATATTATGGTTTAAATCTGAAATGTCCTACATAGCTCATAATTTGACTATTTGGACCTGAAATGGTGGCTATTTTGGGGGGAGAGTTTGAAAATGTAGGTGGTGGAGCTAAGCTGGAGTAAGTAATGTACTGGATGGGCTTTAGGGTGTCTTATCCTTAGCTGCCTCTTGTATCTCTCCACATCCTATCTTCTATGATGTGAACAGTTGGTGTCCACCATATTCTTCTGCTACCATGATGCTGAGTAGAAGCACATGGGGACAAGTCACTGTTGACTATAACTTCAGAAACCGTGGACTTTCACTTCTCCTTTAAGTTGCTATGTTAGGTATTTTGGTCACATTGGTGTAAAAATGTCTACTACATTCTGTTAGTGAGATATTAGGTGCATTGCCCATGATAACATTTGCACTTTGTGTCCCAGGACGAGACTCATTAGAACAGATGGTCTTAGGATATGAGCACAATAGAGCTTTCTTCTCATTCATAGGCCAGGGAGTTGGTAGCAGGGAGGGAGGTTTGAAGGGCTCTACTGCATCCTGTTATTCTGACCTTTTCAGTCTAGTGCCTCTGCTGTCCACTGAATGAACTGCACCCAACATGCATTCAAGAAAAGAGGAAGAGCCATGGACTGTGAAAGAGTTCAGGGACTGAAATAGCTAGCTGAACACATCACATCCATCAGTATTTCCATGAGTATATGTGGACGCATTCCCAGAAGCAAACAAGAATTGTTTAGTATCTCTCTCTCTCTCTCTCTCTCTGTGTGTGTGTGTGTGTGTGTGTGTGTGTGTGTGAAAGTTAGGCCTAATGCATGCACACCCTTGTATGAAAGGTAGGGTAGATCTTTCACTAATAGCTTGTGTGTTTGGTTAGGCTATAATATACAAGCCTGGGTTTCCTAAGAACTCAGTTTGAGTTCCAGGGAGAAGCAGGCAAGCTGAAGCAGGGAGAGGACTTTGAGTGGAGAATTCTTCTTCCTATTGATTTTACTGGCAGTCCTATTGTTAAGCCTGGTTGAGTCACAGGGGAGACTAATATCGGGTCTGTAGAATCACAAAAGAAACCAATGTCCGGGCAGTGGTGAGGTGTGAGACTTCGACAGAAAAGTGTCAAATCTGAAATCCAGATACTCTGTTTTAGTTGTTCTCAAAGTCAATGGGAAAACACTTTAAAACTCAAAGTTCACTTAAACAAAAGGTGCAATAGTAGAGATAGTAGAACTTTTGGTCTATCCAGCTGGTCATATACTTCACTGAGAAGCACCAAATTGTCACAGGAAAGTGACAATATAAATATTTCTTTTTCCTAAATAAGAGTAATAGATATCTCTGTTTGAGAGTGGGTAGGATTGGGTAGAAGGTACCAACTGCCAATTGTGTTGAATACAGGATCACTAAGGGAACTTACTCTATTTCTTTTGTAAACTTAAAATTTATAGTCATCCATCCTTCCTGAGAAAGGATATGTATGTATGAGTGTATAGGTAACTTAAAAATAACTGATACATTTCTTAATTCTTTGAGAATTTCATTCATACACACAATGGTTTTGATCACATTTATCCCTAGTCCCTCCCTTAACTCCTCTCAGATTCATGTCCACCCTTTTCCTAACTTCTTTTCCCTTTGCTGTTGTTTCCTTTTAATAACCCACTGAGCCTATTTTAATAAACTCCATAGGGATGAGGCCATCCACTATGGAGCTCAAACTACTAGGAGCCATATCCTTAAAGAAAGCCGACTCTCTTGTAGAAGCTACGATGACTCCTCAGCTAGGGGTCACACTTATGAGTGCCACAGTCTTGCCATGTCCAGAAGATGTGTTTTGTTGAAGTCTTTCCCATTGTTTGGCTTTTATGATATTACTGTCCCTTTTTCTTTATTCATCCTGTGCCCTGGGAGGAAGTGTCCCTTTTGTGGCTGTCCTACTTGGACACTTATTATCTCTGAATTTTGATATATCAACATCATAACAGCCTCCATTGCTCAAAAATTGTTGTGTCTGAGATCTACAGCAATCTGTGAATAGAGAAATACCAATTTAGATGACAGTTTGATTCCGTGATCATTCAGCAAAATAATCGTAGTAGGTTCATCAGGGACCTATGAGCTCCCCAAACATGGGCTATCCACCGGATTTTCAGGAGCAGGCATGCATTTCCTCTTATAGAACAGGCTTTAAATCCAACCAGAAAGCAGTTGATGGCCCCATAACATCTGCACCACTATTGCACCCAAGAGACAATCTTGCCAAGCTGCTCATTATGTAAGCCACAGCATTCACAGCTTTGTAAGACAGTTGTTGACATTCCTTCCCCAGCAGTTTGAATGGCACCTTCCAGTATTATGGAAACCAGTATTATGGAGGAAGCTTCCTGCTTAGTGCCAACATAATGTCTCCATGTCCTATAACTAGAGTGTGTTTTCAGCAATTGGCGCTGACCTTCCAGTTCTGGCGGGTAGCCAAGAGCCATGGCGATGGCCTATATTATTTTGAAGGTCTTTAGAACACTCTTGATCAATAATTCAGGGTCAGGTATCCTCCACCTGACCCTGGGCTTGTGAAGAGGATGGTTTGTAGCAACTCCTTTGGAGTCACTTTCTTTATGAAGATCTAGCTCATGAGGTCATCAGGTGACTCAAAATTGTATACTTTGTGGGGTCATAGGTAACAATTTACAAATTTACTCCTCAAAAGGTTTATTTATTTATTTATATATATTTTTATTTTAAGACTATAGTATTTTTATAGACATCAAACTATGAGTCATGTAAAGGCTCCATACATTTTACAGGAAACCTAGCTTATGCCTATTGCACGGCAGACGTGTTGAGAGAATCAGGCTTCCTCCACTGAGTTGTACTTTTTTTTTGGTCCTGCAAATTGCATGTATTTTATGTAGTGTTAATACAGCAAGTATCTAATGTTTCTAATTTATGCAGTTGGATATTTCATAAATGGAGTTTCTGCATGCAAGCACTTATACACATTAATATTTATGCAAGTATTCAAATAAATGCAAAGGCATCTGTCTGCATATGTGATGAAAATATGCATATGTATGAACATTTGTGCCAGGGGATAAGTCCCCAAAGTTAGTGATTGCTGAGCTTACACTTTTCAACTTTGGTTCTTTTCAAAAAAAAAAAAATTCTGGGAAAGGCATATAAAAAATAGCACAACGATTAATATTGACAAATGAAATGATTTTTTATTTTACTTTGTCTAATAGGTGCAAAAGGCAAGTCTTTTGAAGCTCCTTTTTTTATCAATGACAGGATTTTTTAATAGCACTTTACAATGAGTAACAATTTTCACTAGAACATTCATCCTAATAAACTGACATATCAATAACAAACTATTCACAAATGAAAATTTTGTATGAATGACTCTTAATTTTATGCCCTGTAGTAAAAGAATTTTCCCTAGGATGAAACCCCCACGCCATGTCTTGAGTCCTCTCTCTAGAAGGCATAGACACTTCCTAGAACTGTGACAGAGGGCATGAGTTGGCAGATCTTGTTGATTACTGACCTACAGCACTCTGCCTTATATCAGCATTAGTCTAAAGGATTTCTCTTGGAAATAGACTGCCTTGTCTATTTATGAGGTGCAACAACAAAATGGTTTTTCTAAAAATATATATAAATTTGTTTATTTATCTAGCGATGCATTCACAACACCGTGTGTTAATAGTTCATGGTAGACTAGAATCAATAGAGTCAATTCTGAAGTATCACGTTTGCAGTTTAAAGATGTGTTGAAGATCCCACCCCTGATCCCTCATGCATCTGAGACATTTAAAATCCACTAGCTGTTTGGAAGGAATTGAGAACGGTGGTGTGGTGGTGTGTTTGTCATACTTAAGCAGCATCTTTCCATGGGAATTGTGGTGTATTTGTTTTGAGCCAAAATGCTGGATGGCAGATCTTTTCTTTTGGGAGAAGAAGGTTTGAGAGAATTATGGATTATGTACATGTAAATTTGAAAGCAATTGTTTGCTCAGAGTTGTGCTTGTGTGTTCAAGGTTCCAGTAGGACTTTTCCCCATCATTTACCTATGGGTACAGATTTTCGTTTCAGTGATTCATAGAGAATGTGGATATGATTGTCTATGCTCCAGACATGGATGGCTTTTAATGCTTTTAATGCTGCAGATATAAAGTGTGTGTGTGTGTGTGTGTGTGTGTGTGTGTGTGTGTGTGTGTGTTATTGCTAGATTTGCCTATTTCTAGTGAATGTCTTTCTAGAGCTGTAGTTTCTAATTAGGGTCCTGGATTGACTACATATGTGTCCAATTCGAGGTAGAGTCATTTGTAGGGATGATTTCTTATGTCTTCTGTTGGCTTTACTTGATTCTATCTGTCTCTCTGTCTGTTTATTCATGTATCAATTTCAGTAGAGTTTCTTTCTGAGAACAGGTTCAATCACAACCTTCCAGGCTTTACTTTGATTTTATAACCTCCTTGCCTCAGCTTCTTGTAGGAATGCATCACCATGCCCATCTTGATTCACTTCTAAGAAGGCATATACTTGTGCTCAAGGCAGGAGTAACAAATGTAAAACTCTGGTTCATGAAGGACTTGGATGCGTTGAAGGCATGGATGGAAGTCAAAGGGGGAAGGGGGGCAGTGGTATAGGATGTGAGAGGAGACTAGACAGAGCTAAGATGCAAGAGTTGCAATTTTCCTGACATCAATGGGGCATTTTCAAGTAATGGTGGGAGCATAGTTTGATTTGTAAAATTATTACCTGGCTAATCAAATAAAATGAATTGTGTGAAGCAAGAGAGACAAGGGTTATATGGTGGTTTTCATCAAGCAACACAAAAGTGGATTTCACTTTGAGAGGAGAGTCAATAAAGACATGCAGAAGGAAAATGTATGGGTGATAAAGAAGTAGGGGAGTTTCTCCTAGAGTTTTGTTTTGAGTGAATGGGTAATCAGTTGGTTCATTTAACTTAGATGAAGAAGATTGGTGAAGAAAGGAGTGAGGAGAACATCTCATTTGGTTGCATATGGATATCCAAGTAAGGTAGTGACTAAGTCCTTTTAGTCTGAGAGTCGAGAAACACGGCCTGAAAGAAGGTAGAGAATTGGGCATCATCAGCATCTAGATGATATTGAAAACATAGGAAGGAGATGAACTCATTTAGAGAGAGTGTTAACAGAGAGGAGATCTTGAGCCAGGGTACAAAGGGGTTCTCCAGCCTGAGGAGGTCTGGTAAGAGAACACATAGAGCTGAGTTTTGGGAGATGACCAAGAACTAAGATGAGTTTGAAAGCAGAGGCTATGAGAGGAGACGCTGGATGGGAAACCATGAATAGGGGCGACTTGTCTGAGAGGTTTTGATGCACAGGGATCACTTGTCAACAAGTGATTCTATAGACTGGCCTAGAGCAATTCTCAGAGAATGTCTCTCTCTTTTGGTATGTATAGCATGTGCATCCCTTTTTCCCTTCCCCTCTCTCTTGTGTGCAAGTGTGTTCATCTTCGTGTGGTCTGTGTGTATGTGTCTCTGTGTATGTATGTGTATGTGTGTGTGTGCATGTGATTGAGTACTTCTGCATGCAAATAGACTAGAAAAGATTAGGTGTCATGTTTTCATCACTTCATGCTTTATGCTCTTGAGACAAGGTCTCTTAAAGAACCTGGCATGTGTCTAGCAAGCACCAGCAATCCTGTTGTCTCTGTCCCCCATGGCACTGGGCTTACAGATGCACCTGCCTTTTTACATGAGTGTTAGGCATTTGAACTCAGGTCTTCATGCTTGCATAGCAAATGCCAGTCCCTTTCAGAGCTCCTCCTCCTCTCTTTAATATTTTTTGGGGAGGGGCATGATACTGGGAGTTGGGCCTTCTAGGCAAGCTGTATGCCATAGAGCTACCCCCGAGCCCTGCACTTTCTTTGTTTCAACACTGAGCATCAAGCTGCTCATATTAGTTGCTGCCAGCCAAGTATGGCACTAGAAAAGCGGTTGCTGTAACTAAAGAACTGAACACTCACTCTTACTGATTTTAAACTAAAATCAGATATTCAATCAGATATTAGAAATATATTGTTATGGATCACTTAAATATACGTTATATCCTCCCCAAGTATTGCTGATAGCATTTTAATTCTGGGATGTGATATATTATATAGTGATTTTTCAGAACCATCTTTAAAATATGAAAGCTGTTTGGTTAATAGCTTAATATTGACTTTACAGTAAAAGGTACTAGTTTGGGAAGATCAAGTTTAAATGTATTACTAAGTTTACCGAACGTAATATTTTTTCTGTTTTAAGAGCAGCTTCTAGTGAAGTTAAATTTAATATGTAATAAAATTTACTTTTATTACATTATCCTTCTTTCTTCTATTTTTTTTATCTCTTTCTTGTATCTTTCTTTTTAAATATAGTATCTGTGTAGCCCAGGCTTGCCTCAGGCCTGGTGTTTAGGCAGGGATGGCTTTGTAAATCTAATTGCTTTGCCGTAACTTCTAAAGTATTATAATTATAAATGTGAGTCATTTGCTCCATTTATTTAATGCTGGGGTTAAACTCAGAGCCTTATGCATGCTAGGCAGGTACTTTATAAACTATGTTACATCCCTAGCCCCTTATATCCTACTTCTATTGAGATGTTACACTTTACACATACACTTCATCATACCCATCTAAGAATGACCATGCCTCACAAGGAGGAGCTGGTAGAGTCTGAGTAACATGGTCTCTGAGAGGTTCTACTGGTTACATAAGATCCCAAGGGCATAAGACTGAGATTTTCATTCTGGCTGTGGCTAGCTAGCCTGAGCCACGGCTCCTGAATCACACTGAAGTCATCTGTGCACCCTCACTAGAGATATTTTATGTTTGTATGAGCACAGGACATTTACATGGATGTACCTGAGCTTTTAGGTCAGCTGGTTGAGATTAGGACTATTGCAATCTTTGATGAGTTGGTCGTGTGCCTAGCCTTTGCTGGCTGAACCATCTCACCAGCCTTTGTGATACAGCTTCATTACGTTGCTATTGATTCTGCATGGGTTGGACTGGTGGATTCATCATTTTAAGTTAGGCTCCATCCTTTCCTGGAAGCAAAGAACAGTCAAGCCTTTCATGTTTTCTTATTTATTACTCATTGATGATCACCGTTCTCTCTGTGATCTACTAACATTGTCTGCTGGTGTGAACTTTCTCCATGTTTGATATTTTCCTTTGTTCTTAGGATTGTCCAGCTTTCAGAAAAATCCTCATGAGAACACATCTATTTGTCCTTATAGAAATAATTTGTACTTTAATATAAAATTTGAAAGGCTAAAGTTTGTAGCCTTTTCAAGTTCCAGGTCCTATGTGTATTTGAAGGTCCATGTATTTGAAATTTGGCCCCATTCCCCGTTTCCCCTACTCGTCTTCATTTCTTACTAAGTGTCTACACTAGACAACCCATTGCCAAGGGAGAAAATATTGTCCTTCTCTACTCCTGCACCCCAGCTGAATCTCCTCCATGTTTCTGCCACTGCTGTAACCTCCTTCAGCCTTTCATCATTTACAGGTTTCCCCTTCGCTCTCATTTGGTGGTGATGTTTTCCACTCGTTTATGCTGACCACTCACTGTGCTGTTGCTCGACCGAGGAGGCTCTGCGTCTTTCGTCTGTGTGCTTAGATGCTCACTGGGAACTTGCCCTTGATGGACAGAAAGATCATAGGTTGTTTTAATGACAAATTGAAACTGATCTGTGCTTACCCTTCCTCTGCACATTTCTGTCCTGGATACTGTTAATAGAGCCTGCTCAGCATTCCTCTTCATTCAAATGATACAGAGTTGGCAGTAATGCTTCCAGTTACTTGAAAAATAGGACCTCATGCTATCCCCATGTACCTGCCCAGCTCTCCTGGGTTCATCCAAAATTCCCTTCCAAGTTACCTTAGCCAAGGAGACATGGGTTTCTTTGTTTGAGCTAAGTCCTATAGTAATATGCCTCTTAGGAATCGAATGTGCTAGAGATTCTTAGAATATAATATGCGATACTATATTGCCTTTGGGACCAACTGAGGATCATTTTCATGCAGGTTTATATGCAGAGCATCTGGCACACTCTTTATTTCCTGGAACTTACCTTAGGTAGCTAAAAACAAGGGAGGAATGGAGTGGAAAGGGGCTGTAGATGACATGGAATTTTATCTAATCAAATCACAACTTTGTTGAAGCCCTTAAAAAAATTAATCAAGTATCTTAGAGGATTACAGATGTTTTTCAGTTGCACTGTCATGGCTAGAGTTCTGTGTTCCCACAAAAGTTCTGTGTTTTCTTCAGCTCTGCCCCCAGGCTGGCTATAATTTCAGGGTAAGCCTGTATCAATCCTGCCCTCTGGTAAAAGGGGAATAGTCATTTCTGCCTGTAATGTAGCAAAGGATGCTAGTGGGCACTCAGGCAACTTTCTATGCATTTGATAAGGAGATACTGGCATTTTTATATGGCATATAGGATTTCATAGGAGGCATAATTGAGAGTTTATTTAAACAAAAATGTTCTTTTCTGATCTTTCTCAATTTTCTAGTAACAGGTCTCAGAACGGTGGGGCTATGTTTCAGAATGATCCAGATGGATAGACAGCCGGCTTTCTCTTCCCAGCTTCCCAATGGAACAAGAGGATTGTGAATAACCTGAGAGCTTTTTGAAGAATAATTGGGAGTTTAGCTATAGGAGAAGAAAAACTTTTGAAAATATCATCACTTTAAAGAAGCTTTCTGGGTGTGGATTTTCTTCCATGAGCTGTAACCAAGATGAGTGACAGCAAACTCAGAATGCCATGGTCTCAACAGCCTCTATTTTATCTTAGAAATCTCTTCAGTTATTGCTGTCTTTGGAATTCTAGTAATAGGTTCAACACAATTCATGAAAGTCTCTTTCCAAAGTGTTGCTAGTACACACAAGATAATTAGCATGAGACAGAGTGCCTTCTGAAAATGGAGGAAGTCAGATCAGTTACTTTGGAAGAAGGCACACTTGTTAGGTAGAGTATAGAGGAGAAGTGATGGGCAGAGGAAAGAGAACTGGTCCAGGTAAAAGCTTCCAGGGAACAGGGCTCCAGATCCACTGAGAGAGGAAAATAAACATTTGCTCTGTGTGGTGCTCCTAGGATCAATGTGAGCATTGATCCAAATGCTCTCTACATATTTGATCCATAAAAGAAATAAAGGAAATTGACCAGTAAAAGCAAAACAGACAATCATCTAGATAGCATGTTCCAACTCCTGCCTGTAATTTGTGTGTTTGAGTAGCTGTGGAAGACATATGATACAGTGACATTGTCTGCCTATGGAAAAAGTCCCTGGGGACCGGGCCTGGGGTAGGATCTTCATGTTTTATGTAGTTACTTAAATGTTCTTTTTAAAAAGGAACTAACTAGAAGGTTTCTATACTTATTTGAAGTGGCATGGATGGGGAAGCAATATAGGAAGAAGAGGAGGAGGAGGAGGAGGAAGAGGAGGAGGAGGGTGGTGGTCCGGGAAGCTCCATGAAGTTGTTTTACAAGTTATAAGACTTAGGATTCTCACACCTCCAGTTTCATTACTTCATCTGGACTGCAGTTACATTAGCCTTTCTCGGCTGATCTAGAACTAAGCTATCACGTATAGTCTTCTCTAGGAGAAATGCTGCAGTGTTCCAGAGAGAATACAAAAGTAAATCACCTCCACCCATTCTCTTTCAATTGCACACGCATCACATTCCTTTAAATAAAAGAAAACTTAACTTAATAAAAGAGTCTAGGTTTATCCCTCAAGGCCCTGTCTCAGTCTCAGTCTGACTCATGTAATCAGAAACATCTAACAACTGGCCTGGGGAGACCAGTTAGCTGGTAAAGGACTTACTATGAGGACTTGGGTTCAGGTCCTAAGGGCTTACAAAAGGCTGGACATGGTGATACACACCTATAATCCCTGAGGTGGAAAATGGACATAAGAGGAGCCCTGGGGTTTCCTAGCCTGCTTGTCTAGATGGATTGGTCTGCTGCACTTCAGTGAAAGAGCTTGAGACTATTGGTTACAATCTTTGGACATAATGTGCACCAGCCACCTTTGCACATGTACACACAGATGTAAACCTCCCACCCCCACACTCCGGCAAGAAGTAACTAAGAATTAGAGGTTGTTATGTGCTTAGCCACTGGTTTTATTGTTGTTGTTGTTATTGTTGATTTACTGTTTCAACAAGATATCTTAGTTTCACATGTTTTTGTACAGCTGGCTTATATGTCTATGCAAGGAGCATCATTGGCTTTTCTTCATTTAATGTGCCTAGTAAAAGACTATTGGCATTTAGTAAATATTTTATGAGTTAATAGTCAAAGTGAGGACAGAGGGAAAATGCTTATCTTTCTTCTCCTACAATTTTAACACATAAAACTTTCATGGCCCCAGAAAGTATTTCAAAAAGGGTTTAAATCTAAGGCTCTACAACATTCAAATAAGTGACATTTTTTGCCAAATAATTCTTTATCATGGGCCACTGTTCTGTGTATAATGGAATGGCTCACAGGGCCTCTACTCTCTAATGACAGTGACTATTAGTGGCCATCAAAAATGTCTCTAATTATTGCTAAAGATATGGGATGAGAACTGCATGAGTTACCAATCATTGATTTAAACTGGTAAGAGCAGGTATGCCAGTTTATCTCAGCCAAAAGTCAGAGAAGAGGTTTGGAGTCCTAGTAAGGATGTAGTATTGATGGTGTAGCAGAAGCCATAGGCCTCAAACCAAACCAATGACTCATTGCGATGGACATCCACAAGTAAAGATGAATGGACAACAGGATATACTATGGGATACACAGTGACACACTATAGTTTCCACACCCAGATGTTTTGTTTATTTTTAAATTTTTGTTTGTTATTTTTTATTCATAGGTTGCAAAGGCAGAGGGTAGATACAGAGGGATGGGGAGATGAGGAGGATTGGGGTGTATGGTGTGATGCTCACAAAGAATCAATAAGAAGTTAAAAAATAATTGATTTAAAATTTGCAGTTGGTGGGTGTCTAAGGATTCATCCATATGGAGAAATCATTCTTCAAATGCTAGAGACCTCGTTGAGAAGACTAAGTAAAGCCCCTCTAAGGTTGCCTCCTGCCTTCATGTGGCCAGCAAATGTATCCCAGTGCATTAGAGGGAAGCCAGGCTGTGGTCTATCTGGAATTTTTCTCCTCTTTTTATTTCTGCTAGGTTCCTAGATAGGACAAAGTCTTGGGTCTAGCATGAAGTTAGTCTACCTGTGCAGATCAAGATCAGGTTTGTATCACCTGTTGGCATGCACAAGAATGAAGCACAGATTTGCTGGGTCTACCCTCAAATCAGCTGTGTTCTGCCACCTCCAATATCATATCTAGAAATCGATTCTTGACTTGAATTTGGAGCGCATCTCCGAATGCAATGCCTTGACACTCATGGTGTTGATCGTGACCCACCATGTTCTGGGTGGGAAATGCTTCTGCTTACCCTCCCCCAAACTTCCTTGGATTGCACTTTCTCTATTTCTGTGAATTTGGCACCATTTTGTTTGCCATTATTTAAGACCTTTCTTTTCTTGCTTTTATTTTTTATATTACTTTTATTTTTTTACAGTCTAGCCTCATTTCCCCCTCATGGTCGCCCTCCCACAGTTTGTCATCCCATTCCTCCTCCTCCTGTCTCCAAGAGGATGTCCTATGCTCCCCCTCCCCCCCCCCAGGCCTACCCAGTCCCTGGGGCCCTAAGTCTTTCATCTACCACTGAAGCTAGACCAGGTAGTACTCTGCTGTATATGTCCCTGGGGGGGGGGGGGGGGGGGGGGGGGGGGGGGGGGAGGGGCTCGCTTCACCGCTTCGTGTATCCATAAGTTTCCCTACAGTGGACTGGTACATCAGCTGCCAAGTGGCTTTGTAGAATCTCCTTCCTTGGAGGTCTTTTAAAAATAGAACAAAATACCCATCTGTCCACAACGGTTTGGATGCAGTCCTGCTGATTAGAAGGAATAGACCAGGGATTTTTTTCCTGTCAAGGTTCTTTTCTCTCCTGAGTGCTCTTAAGTGGATGAATTTGCTTTTTGGCGTAGAGGGTTCATGGAGTAATGTATCACTGTATGAATTTATGAGGTATCACTGCATACATCCTTCTTAAACGCAATGACCCTCTCCTGCTGTTAATGCTCCTGAAGCTTAGTGTATCTGGAGCCTTGCAACCATTGTCTGAGGTGGGTGGGAGTATTCTGGTGTTAGGGTGCAGGGAGTCCTCCCCTGCCCACCTGCTTACTTACTTTCTCTGTGTGTGTGTGTGCATGCTCATGCATGTAAGGGTCAGGTGGTGGCTTGCTGATGCATTATCTTCTTCAGTCATGTGAGCTCTGGGGATCAAAGTCAGGGCGCCATGCTTGGTGATAGCCTTTACTCATGGAGGCATCTTGGTGGAGGGCTCAGGGAATCTTAGGATACTTGATTGAGGTCTCACCTTCCTCTTGTGAAGGGAGAAGACTGCAGATGCTTGCCTTCTGATACATGATCTTTTTCTCCTGACCCTGTGGCTTCTTTGTGGGCTTCTGTCTTTTACTGTGTCTAGACATTTGATTTGTAGCCATAAAATTTTAGTGTTATAACAATTTGGGGAACCTGCTTAGGGAGCTATGGCCCACTTTATTTTTGGAAAAGGTATAACTTTTAATTAATTGTAGTCAGATTTGGGTCCAGTCTCACTGCCCCCACCATGTTCATGTATATTTTTATGTAGCCATGTATGTATATGCACTGTGTTTATATATATTTATATGAATATAAAAATTTAAGTTTGTGTTTCTTAGCTATGAATGTACATATGTTTACGTATATGTTGGCATATGCTTGTTTCTGGACCTATGTATAGGTATGTGTGCTTTGTTGTGCACATATATGCACAGTGCATGTGCTCCCATATTGGTCAGAGCGCAGCTAAAAGCTGAGTAGCCTTGCCTGAGGGGAAGTTCCAGATCTTTACAAAATTATACCAGTGGTTCAGAGCCTAGTGATTCCAGAGCATGAGCTCTGTGTAGCTGAAGCCTATGCTGGGCTGGACTCATGAAGAAAGGGCTATGCAAAATGGTCACTCCTTTGAGGATATAGCAACTATAGGACATACTCTAAAGCAGGTTTGTGTGGGGTGAAATATGTCTGTCCTGTCCTTTTTCTTGCCTCTATGGGACAGACTTCCAAAAAGTAAATGAAGCTGGGTTAATATCTAGAGTCTCCTAGGACATGGGCAAGGTGGTCATAGAAATGGGGAGCTGGACTGTAGGCACATAGGGAATTAGTACATTCATCTCCCCTCCTGTGTGTGTGTGTGTGTGTGTGTGTGTGTGTGTGTGTGTGTTTATCATTTTCCTAAATTTACCTTAGACCAGAAAAATTTCACTCAGAATAGAATTTCTCTGGATTTTCTTACCAATTTAATACATTCAGGTTCCTTTTTTTTTTTTTTTTCAAGATAGGGTTTCTCTGTATAGCCCTGGCTGTCCTGGAACTCACTCTGTAGACCAGGCTGGCCTTGAACTCAGAAATCCACCTGCCTCTGCATCCCAAGTGCTGGGATTAAAGGCGTGTGCCACCACTGGCCGGCTCAGGTTTCTATATTACAAAAAGGTATCCACCTTCTCTATGATCATTTCAGAATGTTTAGAAAGATAAAAAAGAATAGCTTGCTGGCCATGATTATGTGTCTAGAATCCCAGCACTCTGCAAGATTGCTACTTTGAGGTTAGCCTTGGCTCCACAGTGAAACCCTGTCTCAAATAAGCCTTTCCATTACTTAGATTAGGGACCATTGCTAGAAAAATGGCATTCCTTTTGCACACACTAGTGAACAGGATGAGGAATGTGCAATATTTTGAATAATCCCCACCAGTGCTTCAGACGCCAAGTGTAGGGCCCTGGTACTTGCTTTGGTTAATTTTAAATGTTGCCTCATTGTTATTTTATTTGTGGATGTTACGTGTTTATACGATTTACAGAATAGGAACTCTTATCATTTTTGCCTTTATTCTTTTTGTTCCTGATCTGCTCCCTTATATATATCTGGCTTTGGGTCATCTACTGTCTTTTGTTTTTGATGTGTAACACTGCGTGTTTATATAGTATGTGTTATCCCTGTGCTGTTTGGCTAGTGGAGGATGCTGTCTGATATAGTTGCCTCTCCCCATTTCCTGCTGGTCCCAGAGAACACTCCCTAGGCATGTGGCTGTCTGCCTTGTGCCTCTGACAGCTCCATTATGTGGCTGGGCTGCAGTTTTTCCAACCAGTCCCTTGCTGATGGGCATTTGGGCCATTTCCAGTCCTTTGCTATTACTAGTGTTGCAATGAATAATAATGTACATTTATCATTCCATGTTTTCACTAGTATGATACCCTTGGGGGCTGATTTTTATGAGAGAGACTGATGGGTTAAAAAGTAAATGTGTATGCAATTTTGGTAGATATTGCCAAACTCTCCCCTTCCACTGGGTTGAGCCATTTGTGCTTCCAACAGTAATATATGACATAGTCTGTTTCTCCAGTCTCACCAACTTAGTATATCATCAAAGTTTTGGAATTACTTCTCTTTTAAAAGGTGCAAAACAGAACCTTATGCTTTGGTTCTCACTGTTCTTATGATTGAAAAGGTCACATTTTACATCTTTCCCCTCCCTTCCTTCCTCTCTTCCTTCCTCTCTTCCTTCCTCTCTTCCTTCCTCTCTTCCTTCCTCTCTTCCTTCCTTCCTTCCTTCCTTCCTTCCTTCCTTCCTTCCTTCCTTCCTTTCTTCCTCTCTTCCTTCCTTCCTTCCTTCCTTCCTTCCTTCCTTCCTTCCTTCCTTCCTTCCTTCCTTTCTTTCTTTTTTGCAAAGTTTGTTCCCATGTACTCCAGCATTTTTAGACATCAAGGTGATATTAAGTTTTCCCCTTTCGGTTTGAGCTGAGGATATTTTCTCACAAGCTAGTGTAAGAGGGAGAAACAGACATCATTTTCTGACCTATAAAGGAATTCCTCTATGTTCTCTTGTTTTCCTTTAGTACAATTTTCCAGAATTATATATTAAGGAATCTTGCTGCTCCTTCTCAGCCTTCAGTGCACACACTCTGGCCTGTTTCTGACTGCCCATCTATTCCATCTCAGGATGCTCCAGTGTCACACAGCTCTGATAACAGAGATGCAATCTTGGGTGTGACAGAGTCCTTTAAAATAAGAGGAGCAACGACACCATCCCAATGATTACAGAAGTATCTAGTTTAAATGGACATTTTTAGAGATATCATATAAACAAGCTATCTTTAGCCCATTGTACAAGGAAGAAAAAAGAGGGCTGAGTGAGGTCATACAAACTGATCTGAGATCACCCAGCTAGTGAGCAGTGGAACCAGAACCTATGTCCTTACTTGGGTTGGGTGATTTCTAAAGATGCTGTGATTTTCTCAGAAAACACAAGCAACCAAGCTTCTAGCAAGGACCTGGCCCAGATTGTATAACTTCTCTGGCTATAAAATAATTTGTTAATTTTGACTACTTAGGATAATACATAATTTAACTTAAATTAAATGCTAACAAAATATGACTTTTAGAACTAAGTCTTGAAACTTTTGAACAGGGTCATAATAATGTAGGGAGGAAAACCAGAGTCCTATGACTATCCAAGAAATATGTTGCTTTTGTTTCTCATCTCCAGAATTTCTTTTTTCTTTGTCTCTCCTTCCTTTCTCCCCTGTCTGCTTCCCTACCTGCTCTCCTTTAGAGACAGATCTTGCTGGGTAGCCCAGGCTGGTCTCCAATTCTCGATTTTCCTACTTCAGTCAGTACAGTTCTTGATTATTGGTATGGCAACACAAGAGCTCAGGATTTTTTTCCATGAATGCCCTGTTGCTTTATTATGATCATGTTAAATAGAAACAATAATATTTCTTAAGCAGGTACTTAGCACTGCTTTGAGTGCACGCCAAGTATATTATTTTACTGCCACTAAGCCCATCCGCAGATTTTGTCTGTGTAGCAGTGTTCTTGGTGATGAATGCTTTGCTTTCAGAAGTTCTATAATTCACCCAACCCCACAGAACGAATAAATGATGGCGTTCAGATTCTAACTCCTGTGTTTACCCCAGCATCAACTTTGACCACAGTGCTGTGTCCCGTATATATTACTTTGAATCCTGTTACCATATCACTTTTTTTTTTTTTTTTTTTTGGTTTTTCGAGACAGGGTTTTTCTTTGTAGCCCTGGCTGTCCTGGAACTCACTTTGTAGACCAGGCTGGCCTCGAACTCAGAAATCCGCCTGCCTCTGCCTCCCGAGTGCTGGGATTAAAGGCGTGCGCCACCACTCCCGGCACCATATCACTATTTTAATAGAGTTTTTCAACCTTATTTCTTTATCATGTTAAATTTGATTCACAATGCTGCCTTTCTTTTTAGCATACTTACTTCATCACATTTTAACAAGTTATAGATATTTGCCTCTCAGATATTAATAGTATCCTTGCTTCTCTCCAAAGAAACATCTTGAAAAGGAAATGAAATCAGATAGTTTGGAGGAAGCTAGTGTAAGAGATAGAAAGAGACATCAATTTTATATCAAAAATTTCAAGCTAACTTCATTTCCAATTAAGTGTTTCTGAGGTCCACACAGTTGTAGATTCCATATTATCATGGAGATACCTGATATATAGTAGTGAGTGACAGATGTGTGACATCAGCAAGCACATGAGGAAGCATGGATTCCTTGCTGCTGCTATGGACTTACCCTATGAAGAAATAGTTCAGAGCACTTTGAGTGAAGTAATCAATTGAATGTGGAAGCTAGTATAAAATTCCACTATTTTAGATGACAGTATTTTGCCAAAAGTTAATTTTTTTCCTTTGGATTTTTCTCTTTATTAACATATTTTCATCATACACAGTCTTGGGAATAATGTAGACATTTTTTTTTCTAATGTGTTATGTACTTGATCACATCCAACCTTCCTCTCCCTTATTTGTTCTTCCTCCTCCTCTTCTTCTCTCCTCTATCTAGTCTCCTCTCTTCTCTGGTCTCTCTTTTGTTCTATTGATGTGTGTGTGTGTATGTGTGTGTGTGTGTGTGTGTGTGTGTGTCTGCAAGCACACATGCACACACATAAAGAGTCTTTATACTTTTATGTCTATAAGGAATTTTATCATCCACAAATGAGAGAAGAATTGAGATACTTATCTTTCTGCATCTAACTTATTTCACGTCATAAGATTGCAGTTGTATCTAGTAAATTATGTTATCTAGTAAATAACATAATTTCATTTTTATTGGATATTTTATTTATTTACATTTCAAATGTTATCCCCTTCCCCAATTTTCCCTCTAGAAACTCCTATCCTATCCTCCCCCCTCCCTGCTTCTATGAGGGTTTTCCCTCACCCACCCAACCACTCCCCTTTCTGTTTCTCCAGCCTGGCATTCCCCTACACTGGGGCATTGAACCTTCACAAGATCCAGGTCCTCTCCTCCCACTGATGTCTGACAAGGCCATCCTCTGCTACATATGTGGCTGGAGCTATGGGTCACTCCATGTGTACACTTTAGCTGGTAGTTTAGTTCCTGGGAGCTCTGGGGGGTCTGGTTGATTGATATTGTTATTCTTCCTATGGGGCTGCAAACCCTTCAGCTTCTTCAGTCCTTTAACTCCTCCATTGGGGACACCGTGCTCAGTCCAATGGTTGGCTGAGAGCATTGATCTCTGTATTTGTCAGGCTCTGGCAGAGCTTCTCAGGTGACAATTTGTTTTTTATGGCCATTCCTTTATCTCAGGAACAGAGTATATATTCAAAGTTTTAGAATTTCTGCTATTTCAATAGTTGCAAAACAGGACCTCATATTTTTTTTTTGTACTTACCATTTTTATTTATTTACTGGTCTTTTAAAAACAGAGGGAGGGTGCTGCATTAGGAGTATGAGTGTTTTTTTTTTATTAGATAATTTCTTCATTTACATTTCAAGTGTTATCCAGAAAGTTTCCTATACCCTCCCCCCCTCCCGGCCCTGCTCCCCTACCCACCCGCTCCCACATCTTGGCCCTGGCGTTCCCCTGTTAGACAGAGCGATTTGACAACAAAAGGAGGTCAAGGGGATACAAATTGGAAAGGAAGAACTTAAATTATCGCTATTTGCAGATGATATGATAGTATATATAAGTGACCCCAAAAACTCCACCAGAGAACTCCTAAACCTTATAAACAGCTTTAGTGCAGTAGCTGGATATAGAATTAAGTCAAACAAATCGATGGCCTTTCTCTATACAAAGGACCTCATATTTTAATGTGCATTCCTCTTACCAGGAGCAAAGTCAAATATCCTTATTTTGACGCAGAGTGTTCCCCCTTTTATAATTATAGTAGCATAAATCAGTCACTTAGTTTTTGAGGAGACTTATATTTGGAGTCTGTACACCATAGCATTTGCTTTGTTGATGTATATTCTTTCTATTCCTAGTTTCTTTAGGACTTTCTTCATGAAGAGATGTGAGACTTGTGAGGTCCCTTCTTTGCCTCTTGAGATGACCAGTTCTTTTTCATCCTTGAGCCAATTAATGTGACATTACATTTATTGATTTGCTTGTGTAGAAACACCGTTGCATTCATGTCCATTCAAGGAAAAACTTACTACGCATAATCAGCATTTAACCCGGGAATCAAGGATGCTTTGATATGAGAAAATCTTTAATACAATCAAGTTGATGTGCTATTGGTAGTGATCAAAAGCTCATAAAATACACCATTTGATCCTGGAAAGGCCTTTGTCAAAGTTAAGCAATCTCTAAAAATTTTGTAATCCTTGGAGTTGATGCATTTTCATTTTTCCTCAGTAAATTGTGAACATTTATTATTTTTATTACCAGTCAGGAATTTATGACAGGCTTTAAAAGCCCTTTGTGCTCTATTATGCCCCTTTATTTTCCAAGCTAATAATTTACATAATGGTCTTTCAATAAGTATTTTAAAGAACTATTCTACTAGTGCTAATTTTTTGAAAATTATGTCTCAGGGCAGATCTTGCTTCAGAAGTCTACCTTTTCTTATGGTCAGTGTGAAGGGGTCTGTGTTTCCTTTGAGCATGGCTTGCTTTTCTTGAGGAAATGCTACTGAAAATGGTTGTTTGCGCCTGTTTTAAGAGTTGACAGTGGCTCTCCCAGCCACTTCCAATGTGTAATGACTTCATCTTTGTATGTCTGCCAGGTGACTAGTGTTCCATGAAAGGCTGTCCCAGCCTCAGTATACCTATGCCTGAGCCCCTTTCCCCTTCCATTGAGAACAACTCTTAACTCCTTTCTCTCTCTGCTCTCTACTCCATGTCTCACACATCCTTAAATGATCTTAAATTTTCATCTTTACAGCCTCAATAGCCCATGTTACCAGTCTCAGTCCTTTACATGCACTGATGTAAAATCAGGGGCCCACTGATTTTCTTTCCTTTCATGCATCCTTCCCACCCTGGTGGCTAGATTTTTTTTTTCTATATTGAACTTGGATGCTTCTCCATGCTTAAATGTCATGAGTCAAGGTTTCTGATGGAATGACTTGTAAAAGTGGCTGCTTGACATTTGAAGCAGTCTTTCTTGATTTTTATGAGTTCTTTCTGCCTACTTCTTCCCAATGCCATGCTGAACTTGTCCCTTGTGGGGCCACCGTGTGTAATGTCATTGTATGTATCTGCATGGTGCCTGCTGAGCAGTTTTCTCTCTTTAGAGAAGTGGAGTCATCATTAAAATCTGTGCATGAAATTCCAAAGTCCTCCTAATAGAACAATTCCAGTTGAAGAATATGAAGAAATCTTTACATTATAACACCTTTTGGAGGAAGGCTCAATTTCATTCAGTTCAGTTTTTCTATTTCTTGCAAATGTTTAACATAATTGACTTATACTACATAGTTTAAACATTGGTGTTTTGAACCAAATATTGATCACAATATGTACATAACCAATAAACCTCTTTAAATTTCAGACCTCTAAATGTCATTGATTTGTCTTGTAAATCAGAGATTTTAAAATATTCCTTTGCAGGATGTTAATATCACTAAAAACATCAAACAGAGCTCACATAAAGATAATTGTGTGGGTCATCTCATTTAATTTAGGAAGTAATTTTTTTTCACATTTCTACTAACATAAATCATTTAACTAAAATATCACTTGAAGTATAATAGTTATTACTATGCTAGCCATGAGAGACAATGTTAATTAAATTGGAAGATAATGTTAATGTCTAATAAGGCAACTATTTCCTTAGTTTTGAAGACATGAAAATACTATATTGTTATACTGTGTCAAAGTGCCAGAAATTTTTGCAACAGATTGAATGCTATGATAAATATCAGCTCTTTATAGCCTTGGGCAGTGTCTTTTTCTAAAAAAAAAAAAAAAAAAAAAAAACAAGCTTGAACTCCCCATGAAATCTCTGTGGAGATAAATGCTTAAAAGCTTTCCAAGCCAGTGCTTTTGCTCTACCAGAATTTAATCTCCCATGGATTTTGTTTATTTCGGATACAGAAGCATGAACACACCAAGTGTAGCTACATCCATGGTTATTCTCATGGCTTGAGGATATATGCCACTTAAAGGCATGTGGAATCTACCCACACACTTTCATGTGTTTGAGTACAGTGGACTTTAAAATTGGACTCTGAGAATGTCTTTGTAGAGTTGTCTTTTCAGAACAGCTGGACTATATGTGTGGATTTTTTTTGTTTATTTTGTTTTGTTTTGTTTTGGGGGACAATTCTCAAACTTACTAGGTAGATAAGGATAACATCGAACTTCTGTCCTCTTCCTTCTTCCTACGTGTTGGGATTACAGATGTGTGAGGTTACAAATCCAGCACACCTAGTTCTGGAAATAGGCTTTAGAAATACTGTACTTCATAAGCTACCAAACTGCATGTGGATTTCTCTCTCTCTCTCTCTCTCTCTCTCTCTCTCGTTTTGGTTTTGGTGGTATTTTGAGACCAAGTCTCACTAAATAGCCCAGGTAGCCTGATACTCAGACCCCCTTTCCCTCTGCTTCTTCAGTGCTAGGCTTTCAGGTATGAACAATCTTGGCTATGTACAGATCTTACCATTTGATTTATAGTCAAAATACAAAGGGAGTCTTTGCAAATGCAATTCAGGCCCTCTGCACATATATTCCAGCTGTGCAGCTTGGTCTTCATGTGGGACACCTAACAGTGGGAGAAGTGACTGTCTCTGACTCTGTTACATGCCTTTGGATCCCTTTACTCTAACTAGTTTGCCTTGTCTAGCCACAATAGGAGAAGATGGACCTATCCCACTGTAACTTGATGTGCCATGCTGGTTGATATCCATGGGAAGCTTCCCCTTTTCTGAGAAACATAAGAAGAATGGGGAGGAGGGGCACTGGGAGGAGAGGAGTGAGGGAAAACTGGTTGGGATGTAAAGTAAGTAAGTAAGTAAGTAAGTAAGTAAGTAAGTAAGTAAGTAAGTAAGTAAGTAAGTAAATTAATAAAAACACAGTTCAGCTGTATAAGTTCACAGTGTTGAATATATACCATGAGTCTATAGTGAAGTGATATATAATCATGTAGGATATCCTGGCTTAAGGCTCCTTTTGGGCTTCACTCTTGGAATGAATTCATTTCCTTGGATTTATGAGCATTGCATGCATTAAAAATAAAGGATCTGAGCAAGCCATGGGAATAAGCCGGTAAGCTGTGTTCCCTCATCATCTCTTCTCTAGTTCCTGCCTCTAGGTCCTGCCTCGAGTTTATTGTTCTGACTTGTCTCAGTGATGAAATGTGAGAGTTGTAAGTCAAATAACCCCGTTCCTTCCCAAGTTGCTTTTGATCACAGATTTTCATCACAGAAAGAAAGACCTAGCCACTACAGAAATTGGTACCAAAAGTAGAGAATTGCTGTGTCTAATTTGATAGGGCTGTGTTGTTTTATCCACAGAATTGTGGAAGTGTTTGGGATTTGGGCTGAAAAAGCCCCTAAATTCTCAGAGATTGAGGACATTGGTAAAGGTGTTTCTGCTTTTGTGGAGGCCCCAGAATTTGAGGGGGTCATGGAAAAAAGCTGAAGCCCAGCCCATATAGATGGGGAGAGAGTCCCTGTAGAGAGAATATTAATGAAGGTGCATACCAAGTTGCAGTGGAAAGCCCAGTGTATTGGAAATGTCAGAAATCTGGAATGACAAATCATGTTTCCCAAATACAGTCATGTCTCTGCTTCCTCTAGAATTCGTTTGCACCACAACAAACAAACCCTCTAAAAAAATTATAAAAGACTTATTTTGGGCGATATTTTTATTTACATTTCAAATGTTATCCTCTTTCATGGTTTCCCCTCCAAAAGCCCCCTAGCCCCTAGCCCCTCCCTGTGTTCACCAACACACCAACTCCTGCTTCCTGGCCCTGGCATACCCCTATACTGGGGCATAGAAATGGCCTCTTTGTCCATTGATGACCGACTAGGTCATCCTCTGTTACATATGTAGCTAGAGCCATGAGTGCCACCATGTGTCTTCTTTGGTTGGTGATTTAGTGTCAGGGAGCTCTGGGGTTACTGGTTAGTTCATACTGTTGTTCCTCCTATGGGGCTGCAAACCCTTTGAGCTCCTTGGGTACTTTCTGTAGCTCTTTCATTGGGGACCCTGTTCTGCGTACATTGGATGTCTGTGAGCATCCACTTCTGTATTTGTCAAGCACTGGCAAAGCCTGTCAGGAGACAACTATTTCAGGATCCTGTCAACAAGGTCTTGTTGGCATCCACAATAGTGTCTGGGTTTGGTGATTGTATATGGGATGGATCCCCAGGCGGGGCAGTCCCTGGATGGTCATTCCTTCAGTTTCTGCTCCACAGTTTATCTCTGTAACTCCTTCCATGGGTATTTTGTTCCCACTTCTAAAAAGGATCAAAGTATCCACACTTTGGTCTTCCTTCTTCTTGAGTTTCATGTGTTTTGCAAATTGTATCTTGGGTATTCTGAGCTTCTGGGCTAATATCCACTTATTAGTGAGTGCATATCCTGAGGATTCTTTTGTGATTGGGTTACCTCACTCAGGATGATATCCTCCAGATCCATCCATTTGCCCAAGAATTTTATAAATCCATTGTTTTTAATTGCTGAGTAGTACTCCATTGTGTAAATGTAACACATTTCTGTATCCATTCCTCTGTTGAGAGACATATGGTTTCTTTACAGCTTCTGGCTATTGTAAATAAGGCTTTTATGAACATAGCGGAGCATGTGTCTTTCTACATGTTGGAGCATCTTCTGGGTACAGGCCCAGTAGTGGTATTGCTGGATACTCTAGTAGTACTATGTCCAATTTTCTTAGGAACAGCCAAACTGATTTCCAGAGTGGTTGTACCATCTTGCCATCTCACCAGTAATGGAGGAGTGTTCCTCTTTCTCCACATCCTCACCAGCATCTACTGTCACCTGAGTTTTTGATCTTAGCTATTCTGACTGGTGTGAGGTAGAATCTCAGGGTTGATTTGGTTTACATTACCATGATGACTAAGGATGTTGAACATTTTTTTAGTTGCTCCTCAGGCATTCAGAATTCCTCCACTGAGAATTCTTTGTTTAGATCTGTACTCCATTTTTGACCCAACATTTATTAGATAATTTCTTCATTTACATTTCAAGTGTTATCCAGAAGGTTCCCTATACCCTCCCCCCTCCCGGCCCTGCTCCCCTACCCACCCGCTCCCACATCTTGGCCCTGGCGTTCCCCTGTACTGGGGCATATAAAGTCTACATGACCAAGGGGCCTCTCTTCCCAATGATGGCCAACTAGGCCATCCTCTTCTACATATGCAGCTAGAGACATGAGCTCAGGGGGTACTAGTTAGTTCATGTTATTCTTCCACCTATAGGGTTGAAGACCCCTTCAGCTCCTTGGGTACTTTCTCTAGCTCCTTCCTTGGGAACCCTGTGTTCCATCTAATAGCTGACTNCTGGAAAGAGCCCAGATGTCCCTCAACAGAGGAATGGATACAAAAAAATTGGTATATTTACACAATGGAGTACTACTCAGCTATTAAAAACAATAAATATATGAAATTCCTAGGCAAATGGATGGATCTGGAGGCCATCATCCTGAGTGAAGTAACCCAATCACAAAAGAACTCACATAACATGTACTCACTGATATGTACTCCATTTTTTAATAGGGTTATTTTTTTCTCTGGAGTGTAACTTCTTGAGTTCTTTGTATATATTGGATATTAGTCCTCTATCAGATTTAGGATTGGTAAAGATGTTTTTCCAATCTGTTAGTGGACTTTTTGTCTTAGGAACAGTGTCCTTTGTCCTACAGAAGCTTTGTAATTTTATGAGGTCCCATTTGTCAATTCTTGATCTTACAACACAAGCCATTGGTGTTTTGTTCAGGGACTTTTTTCTCTGTGCCCATATGGCTTTTCCCCACTTTCTCCTCTATAAGTTCCAGTGTCTCTGGTTTTATGTGGAGTTCCTTGATCCACTTGAACTTGAGCTTTATACAAGGAAATAAGAAAGGATTGATTCACATTCTTATACATGCTAACCACCAGTTGAGCCAGCACAATTTGTTGAAATGCTGTCTTTTTTCCACTGGATAAAATCAGTTTACTGTTTACATTGTTAATCTGATCCTGGTTTAACTTTGGTACCTGGTATTTGTCTAGAAAATTATCCATTTCATCCAGTTTTTCCAGTTGTTTTGAGTGTAGGCTTGTATATTAGGATCTGATGAATTTTTTTTCAATTTCCTCAGATTCTGTTCTTATGTCTCCCTTTTCATTTCTGATTTTGTTAATTAGGATACTGGTCCTATGCCCTCTAGTTAGTTCTGGCTAAGGGTTTATTTATCTTGTTGAGTTTCTCAAAGGACCAGCTTCTGGTTTGGTTGATTCTTTGTATAGTTCTTTTTTTTTTAATTTGGTTGATTTTAGCCTTGAGTTTGATTATTTCCTGCTGTCTACTCCTCTTGGTTGAATTTGTTTCCTTTTGTTCTAGAGCTTTTAGCTCGTGTATGCTCTCTCCAGATTATTTGGGAGGCATGAGTGCTCTCATTGTGTCCCATAGGTTTGGATATCTTGTGCGTTCATTTTCATTAAACTCTAAAAAGTCTTTAACTTCTTTCTTTATTTCTTCCTTGACCAAGGTATCATTGAGTAGAGTGTTGTTCAGCTTCCACATGTATGTGGGCTTTCTATTACTTATGTTCTTATTGATGATCACCCTTAGTCTGTGGTGATCTGATAGAATGCATGGGATGTATTTGTTGAGGCCTGTGTTGTGACTGATTATATGGTCATTCTTGGAGAAGGTACCATGAAGTGCTGAGAAAATGAATATCCTTTTGTTTTAGGATAAAATGTTCTATAGATATCAGTTAAATCTATTTGTTTCATAAGTTCTGTTAGTTTCAATGTGTCTCTGTTTAGTTTCTGTTTCCAGGATCTGTCCATTGATGAGAGTGGGGTGTTGAAGTCTCCCACAAATATTGTGTATGGTGCAATGTGTGTTTTGAGCTTTACTAAAGTTTCTTTAATGAATGTGGTTGCTTGCCCTTGCATTTGGAGCATGGATATTCAGAATTGAGAGTTTATCTTGGAAAACTTTATCTTTGATGCGTATGAAGTGTCCCTCCTTATCTTTTTTGATAACTTTGGGTTGGAAGTCAATTTTATTCAATATTAGAATAGCTACTCCAGCTTGTTTCTTGGGACCATTTTTTTTAGAATATTGTTTTTCAGCCTTTTTCTCTGAGGTAGTGTCTGTCTTTGTCCCTGAGGTGGTTTCCTGTTTGCAGCAAAATATTAGGTCCTGTTTACATATCCATTCTATTAGTCGATGTCTTTTTATTGAGGAATTGATTCCATTGATATTAAGAGATATTCAGGAAAATAATTGTTGCTTCCTGTTATTTTGTTAGAGTTGGTATTTTGTTCATGTGGCTATCTTCTTTTATGTTTGTTAAAAGATTACTTTCTTGCTTTTTCTAGAGCATAGTTTCCCTGTGTTGGAGTTTTCCCTTTATTATCCATTGAAGAGCTGGATTTGTGCAAAGATATTGCGTACATTTGGTTTTGTCATGGAATACCTTGGTTTCTCCATCTATGGTACTTGAGAGTTTTGCTGGGTATAGTAGCCTGGGCTGGCATTTGTATTCTCTTAGGGTCTGTATGACATCTGCCCAGGATCTTCTGGCTTTCATAGTCTCTGGGGAGAAGTCAGGTTTAATTCTGATAGGTCTGCCTTTATATGTTACTTGACATTTTCCTCTTACTGCTTTTAATATTCTTTCTTTGTTTTGCTCATTTGGTGTTTTGATTATTAAGTGACGGGAGTAATGTCTTTTCTGGTCCAATCTATTTGGAGTTCTGTGGGATTCTTGTATGTTTACTGGCATCTTTCTTTAGGTTAGGGAAGCTTTCTTCTATAATTTCATTGAAAATTTTTACTGGTCATTTAAGTTGAAAATCTTCCTTCTCATCTATACCTATTATCCTTCTCATTGTGTCCTGGATTTCCTAGATGTTTTCAGTTAGAATCTTTTTGCATTTTGCATTTTCTTTGATTGTTGTGTCAGTTCTTTCTTTGGAATCCTCTGCACATGAGATTCTCTCTTCTATTTCTTGTATTCTGTTGAAGATGCTTGTATCTATGCCTCCTGGTTTCTTTCCTAAGTTTTCTATCTCCAGAATTGAATCCCTTTGTGATTTCCATTTTTAGATCCTGAATGGTTTTGTTCAATTCCTTCACCTCTTTGGTTGTGTTTTCCTGTAATTCTTTCAGGGAGTTTTGTGTTTTCTCTTTAAGGGCTTCTATCTGTTTAGTTGTGTTCTCCTGTATTTCTTTAAGGGAATTATTTATGTCCTTCTTAAAATACCAGTATCTTGAGATATTATTTTAAATCAGAATTCTCTTTTCTTGTGTGTTGGGGTATCCAGGATTTGCTGTGGTGGGATTACTGTGTTCTGATGATATAAAGTAGTCTTGGTTTCTGGTTGTATGTTTCTTGCATTTGCCTTTTGCCATCTGGTGTTAGATGTTCTTGCTGTTTCTGGCTGGAGTTTGTTCCTCCTGTAAGTCTGTGTCAGCACTCCTTGTGGACAAGCTCTCCCCTTGAAGACCAGTGCAAGAGGGCTGCAGAACAGCCCTACCTCCTGGGTGCAGATATAGGCCCATAGGACCCCGACCAAGCCACTTCTGTGGCCTGTGTGCTCCTGAGTGGGCCTTCCGTAGAGAGTCACTTGAGATAAAATGGCAATCTCCCCTGAGTCTTGGGGTCAGAGCACTCCCTGGAGGCAAGCTCTCCCCTGATAGGGAAGGTGCACAGAGGGCTGAGGAATAGCCCCAGCTCCTGAGTGCAGATGTACGCTCCTTGGTCCTTATAAACATATACACCTTTAAATATTTAAGCTAAATTTTTTTTTTAACAAGAAATTCACTATTATCATGTTCTGGAAAAGTAAGTAATGCTAGGTTAGTTGAAGGTGTCAAGAAATACATACAGAACTAGTTAAAAGAACTAGTATGCCTTCAAAAAATCAGAAAGTTCTTTGCACTCTATCTCATAAAATTGAATTTTATAATATACTTTATCATGCTGTAGAAACTTCTACATTCCATCCACATTAGTTTTTTGTCAGCTGACCTTATAAAATTTAATTTTGAGACTTATCATGTTTCATGTATCACAGGCTGGTTTCAAACT
The DNA here is from genome assembly GCA_902729485.2 of Mus minutoides. NCBI lineage: Eukaryota > Metazoa > Chordata > Mammalia > Rodentia > Muridae > Mus > Mus minutoides. Next base: position 31,708 of record LR751426.1, on the reverse strand, counting down.
GTCTTCTCGAGCCTTCTGATCCTCCTGCTCTACATGTAGAATCCTGGGTTACAGGTGTGTGGCATACTTGGCTTTCTGGTCACAACATCTTTTTAAAACATCTGGTGAAATTTGTTTAAAAAATGTACATTTTTATACATTTTTTAAAAGCCCCAACTTCCTGGGTGTGCTGGTGCCCTTCTACAACCCCAGCTGGGACTTGGGAAGCTGAGGACAGTCCACCCACCAAGAGCCAGTCTGGGCTACCCAGTGAGACTGTCAGTCTCCCAAACTAAGCCAACCCTGAACAAACCAGGAAACCCATCAACTTACGAATACTCTGGGATAAAACTACTCAGCTCTTTACTCTGTTCAGATGCATTCCCTAAGGACTTTTGAAGAAAATAACGTGTACAATGATTTTTATATGCTAAAGTAATGTATCAAGTGCAGTCTTGCTCTAAAACCCAGGTAGTTAACTATCTATAGGCAAGATGATGTGTAGAAGTAGAGTGCCCACCTACAATCCAAATCTATTATCATAATACACAACTTAATTTTTGTTTCACTGTGTGCCAAGGAAAAGAACGCTTCAGCCGACCTTACATCAATACAAAGCTTAAGCTCAGAGGTTCTTGGGGATAGAGTTGTGTTTTAAAAAGCATAAACGTTTTGAAAAAGATGCCATGGAAAACCTAAAAGTGGTTTTTGTGTGCCTTTAAAATGGTTAGATTTATAACAATTAGAAGGCAACATTTTAAAAATTATTTAGACAGCTAAATAAGGTTTTCATTTTTATCCTACACTGCATAAAAAAATCTGCAAATTAAAGAATTGTTTGGCATAGCTTCTACTCCACAGCTATTGGAGTGAGCTCACTATTGGAGTGAGCCCTGCTAGCTCTGTTTGAGTGAGCCCTGCTAGCTCTATTGGAGCCCCTGCTAGCTCTATTGGAGCCCCTGCTAGCTCTATTGGAGTGAGCCCTGCTAGCTCTATCGGAGCCCTGCTAGCCTACCAGCCTCCATACATCAGTGGGATTGTCGCACTTTATTTTCCATTATACTTCTTAGTTCATGTAAATCGGAGAGTACAGAATGTAAAAGTCACTGCTATGACACTGCTGTGGACAGACATTTCCTTTATTCCCAATTTTCAGGTGTTGTAACCCATTTAAAGAGAATTTAAGGGAACAACTGTATACAAAGGGCAGATTCTGTTTGGATGCAGGGACCCAATCTTTAAATTAGTTTCTGCTTGATTGGTTTGTGTGTGCGAACTCTAACATGCACCTAACTTTTTTGATAAAAGTACCAGTTGCAAGCTTGGTTGATCTTGGTTTATCAACAGCAAAAATGCCATTTAAGCTATTTTGAAATCCTGCTCTTTAGATTGATTTCATCAACAGAGAAAGAGAAGAACAGAGAAGGATTATAATTGTATACATTAAAATGCCCATTGTCAAAGCTGGAAAATTGCATCATGTGCCCTGGTTCACATCTGTAATCCTTTCATACCCATAACCCTAGCTTAAGGCAAGAGAATCACACGTTTGAGGCCAATGAGAGTCATATCGAAATTTCAAGGTTTCTCTGTGTGACTGTGTGAAGCCATCAGAACATTAAAAAGAAAATTTTTAAAAAGATTCTGGAAGCAGCAGTAGGTGTTTAGAATATGTAAGTCAACCTGTCCCCCAGCACTGCAAGGAAAACAAAAACAAACAAAAAAACAAAAACCAACCAACCAACCAACCAACCAACCAACCAACCAACCAACACCCCCTCCCCAAACTACAAAATGTAAACTTTGGAAGAGTGGCCTCTGGTTGATTGGCACTTCTTGGTCCACATAATGCTAGATGTTAATTTTGTTGTTAATTACTGTGATGTGGGGTTGTCAGCTTAGCATGCACATTTCGTCCTTATTCTGCCATTTATGCTAATAAATTTGATGTCTCTAAGATTTAAAAGTGTTTACTTATTGGAAAAATATAAACCCTAGGAGAGATGATGAATATTAAACATTCACCAGTCCACTAGTGTTTGGAAGTATATTTATCACTAAACATGAAACTTCCTCCAGTTAGGCTTTCCAGATCAATCATCTTCATAATAGCTGCCCCTTTGCCATTGCCTTTGCCATTGCCTTTGCCATTGCTTCTAATTCTTACAGACTTGTTCTCACAGATCACAATGACCAAATTGTCTCCATCCCACAAAGAGTGATCTCTTTAAAATAACCACCAAATAAAGACAGTTCTTCGAAGTTGGAAATTGAAAGAAATGATAGAAAGAAATCAAAGTAGCAGAACGTTCACTGCTGTTCAGCCTAGTAGGTTTTGCACACATTGAAGCAGTTAAGACCTGGGTTTGCATCTTTTATCGTGAGAATTTGGGTGAGTCATCATAGCAGCTTCCAGCATCCTCATCTGTGAAATGAATGCTGGGAGGATTAAATGGGATTTTATATACACTGAGAGGGAAGAGGCTCTCTAAGTATTCTCCACTGCCCACCTCCATTTCCACATAGAATTCATATTCTCCCAAGAATCTAGCAGTGCTGGGGTCAGAGCAAATACAAATTGATGCTAGCTGTGATTTTCTGAGATGCTGCTTTTCAAGTCGATATTCTTCATTGCACACGTGTGCGTGTGTACACGTACATATATATCTATATACACATATGTGCATATATGTGTGCACATATGATTCTAGCAGTCTTCAGCTATCCATTTGGTTGGCTCCATTAAGAGCAGTTAGGTATGTTGTGAAAAACTGATGCCCATGGTTCAAGATCTTTTCTGTCAAGTATTTGAAATGTATAGGAAAGTCTCATCTCTGTGAAATACTTCTGTTCTCTAAATGGAGATCAGCATCTCCCAAAGTCTCATATTGTCTTGTGACTTTGCTTTGCAATGTGGCTTTAAAGTTTTAACTAGCTGTTTATTACTTGTTGAAAAAATGTATTTTAAAATTTGTCTTATGAATTAAAAGTGAATTCACTATTTGAATTTTTTGCTATTTATGTAGAGAATTAAAGAGTCAATATCTTGAATTTCTGGTATTTTAAATATCATTCTCACCAAAAATAAGAAATTATGCAATTGTGCCTACATTGAATTTAATTAAAATTTCATTTAAAATTTACTTCACTATAATGAAAGTTTAAATGCTTGATAAAAATATATTTCTATACAGACGACTCTGATTTTGATAGTTCTGGAAGCTAAAGTAAATTAGGTATCCTATTGCTTGCCTTTTAGAATGGGAAATTATTAAAAAGGTTAATCTTAAATGCATTATTCTAGGTGACGGCATATGCAATCAAACCAAAAAATGGTTAAGAATGTCTAGTCTTACAGTGTTACTATAGCATCACTCAATATTGCTGCCATGGGTTAGTGTCAGCTCTGAACACTTTAGTATGTCTAGTCTGAATTAAGATGAGGTTAGGTTTAGTCAATTTTGTTCATTGATTGAATAGATTAAGGTATCACTTGGCTTACAAAAGACAATACACATGCACACACCCATATGCATGCCACATAACACTAGGGCATGAGAACAAACCTTTTCCTTATATATAAACACTTATGGCAAACAATAGAATGTCCGAGAGAGAGAGAGAGAGAGAGAGAGAGAGAGAGAGAGAGAGAGAGAGAGAGACCACCAGTCTAAGTTAGACTAGCTTTTACCCTTCTGTGTTACTGATTATTTTAATTACTTACTTCTTGCTAAGTGTTTTGTTTTGTTTTTCAATACAAGATTTCTCTGTATAGCTCTGGCTATCCTGGAACTCACTCTATAAACCAATCTGACCTCGAACTCAGAGATCTACCTGCCTCTGCCTCCCAAGTGCTATGATTAAAGGTGCTAGCCACAACTGCTAGGCATTGTGAATTTTACACAGTCTATACAGAAGGAGTAATTTCACTTGGCTAATGATAGTAAGAAGGGGTAAAAATTAAAAGTTCAAGGCACATAGGGAGAATAGAATTTCTGAGGAGCTGCTGCTTCCACAGTTAATTGACCGGGAGTTATATTATTTATGAAAGGTTCATGGCTCACACTAGCTTAAGCTTTTATACATACATACATACATAATACATATAATATCTGCTTATACATATATGTTAGGATGAGTGATTTCTATATAGTGACCTCATGGAACTCTCCCCTGAGGTCTGTGACTGCTGCCCTTTTTTTGTCCTTGTTCCTGTTGTAGGTGACAGTGCGAATGATCTCCCCGCCCCTCAACTCTGGCTTGCAGGTCTTTGCTAATGCTCTCCGGATCCCTTCCCTCTGCTGCACCACTTTGCTTAATTCTTGCTTACCTGCTCTTTCCTGGGATGGATCCAGTCTTTTCCTTCTTTCTGTGAAATCACCTCACTCTGCACTCACATAACTTTCCTACTTCCTTTTCCTAGTTCACACTTCCTCCCCAAAGTGCCGCATCATCTATTTTTCCCGTGTTTGTGTAACATTGTTCTAACTGCTGATGTCAAAGTGCTTCCCTCAAGGCTGCCCCTCTGTTTTTGCATAGGAGGACTTCATCCTGTTTCTGAGGATTGATGTACAACACCCTCCAGACCAAACATGACGGAACAGTTTTTTTTACATGAGTTACTATGGAATTATTTACTTTATTGTGCTTCCATAAAACTCAGAAGTCCTGTAAACAAACTGTGTTACAAATTAACTGGCATGGCATCTATTTCTGAGTGGGTTAAGGAATTGCCAACAGTGATTAAGCCTGTTCTCTGTCTCTCTGTCTCTGAATGGGGTGTTGACAGCCAACCAAGAGCTTCTTCAATAAATCCATTTTCATGTTCAAGTTTTTCCAGATGTGAGAAATAATTAAATCTTTGCATTTATTGGAGCCATTTTTGCTTTTCAGACAGGGAACTGGCAGCTGTAATGAATTAACTCTGCCTGAATGTGTATATATTGTTTGTGGTATGTGTGAATGTACATACACGCATGCATATAGCATTTGCCAATAATAAAACAAAGTCAGACTTGAAAACAACCCAAAATGCAAGGCTGGTTATGACAACGCATGCTAAGCTTTGTCGTAGGGAAGCTTCATACCTGAGAGCTCGCTCTCCACTGAGTCCCCTGCTCTTTATTGTTCTGCTAAATGTTAAAGAAATGAAGAGAAAAGATTCATAACTGTTAAGTGATATATTTTTTAAAATATGTGATTCTTATAAAACACAAAATAAGTGCTTCTCAAATATTTCAGTAAATGAGGGGCCTGGTAAGATGTTGCAGTTGGTTAAAAGGTGAGTGGTCTTCCTAGATACATAAATAGGAAGGGATGCTAAAATGAATTTAACACTGGATGCAGAGCCAATAATCAATTGTGTCCTCTAAGATATAATTTACACTCCTATAGATTAGGGTATTATCATTTCAGCATGAAGAATTACAACAAAGCTTAAAGACAGTCAAAGGACAATACAGTTGCAAAGAAGCATTTGATAAGATACTCAATTTTTTTTTATGTCAGTGTCAAAGTCTTTCACAACTATTCTATTTCTAAATATTTTTAAAAATTTTTACATGTACACTATCCATTCCCTCACTGCTCCCCTCAGTTCACCCTCTCCCACAGCCCTTCCTCCTTCCCCCTTCCTTTCCCATTCTCCTCTGAGCAGGGGTGACCCTTGGGTATCCCCCTACCCTGGCACATCAAGTCTCTGCAAGTCTAGGTGCTTCCTTTCCCACTGCGGACAGACAAGGTAGCCCAGCTAGAACATATTCCACATACATGCAACAGCTTTTGGGATAGTCCCTTCTCCAGTTGTTGGGTACCCTCATGAAGACCAAACTGCTCATCTCTTATATATGTGCGAGGAGGCCTAGGTCCAGCCTGTGTATGCTCTTTGATTGGTAGATCAGTCTGGACCCTGAGAGCTCCAAGGGTCCAGGTTGGTTGATTCTGTTGGTTTTCCTGTGGAGTTCTCATCTCCTTTGGGGCCCACAATCCTTCCTCCTATTCCTCCATAAGAGTCCCCAAGCTCCATTCACTGTTTGCCTATTGGTGTCTGTATCTGAGTTAGCTGCTGTGTGGAGCCTCTCAGAGGACAACATTTTCCTGTCTGCAAGCATAACAGAGTATCATTAATAGTGTCAGAGATTGGTCACAACCATTCTTAGTACATTCCACATAGAACTTTAGGAAAGGGATACATGCATACATACATGTGTGTTTGTACACATACACACTATATATATATATATATATATATATATATATATATATATATATATATACACATATACATATATCTCTCTTTTTGTGTAGTAATCAAGATGTTTGATCCTGCCTGGCTCTCTGGTTCTGGTTAAAGGGTATATTCAGATAGTTAAAACCATTGACTTCTTTTGTATGACTGTAAGGTCCCAATAACGAAATGGGGTTTAAAGACTTATATACCCCTTCATAGGGAAGAAAGTATTGAGGCAAGACGGAGGCAATTTTAGGGAAGAATAAATGATTTACTGGGGGAGGGGTGGCGATATATAGACTCAGAAAGACAACAGACTCAGACAAAGTTTGTTTAGGCTTTGGATGATTGGTTTCCTCTTCTTGGTTGATGAAATAACATGGTGGAAGCCCACTATGTTCCCTTTCGGTAGAACCAGCCTTTGTGTAAATAAAGGATTTTCAAAGAAAAAAGGGTTCCAGCTTCTGCTGATTCCCCAGTGCCTGTAATCTAAAGCATCCCGTGGTCTGAGGCGTCATATTTTCTGGTATCTCAAATCTCAACTCAGAACTCAATTGTAATTTATCATAATACAACATTAAACTAGGATTTACTGAAAAGAAGGACAGGTATTTTTGAAACGTAATAGCTGCCACAAAAGACCCTTTTCTAACAAATTCCCCAAGTCAGAGTTTAGACCTATTGATAGAAAAGCTTGACTGTGATAAAATCAGGGCTTAAAAATGTTAGAGGAAATTTGACATGAGTTTTATACTATCCTCTTATGCAAATGAAAAGAAGACGCAGTAAATCAAAAGTACTGCTGTATGTGGCTTGCCAGAAAGTCCATTAGAGTTCACCCAGCAAGTTTTGAGGTGAATTTCCCTTCCAGGGTATGTGTTACTTACTACTGGATCTCCTTCCCCTGGTGTAGGACCAGCCTAACGGCATCAGTGTGTACTAAGTAGGCCCAGTCACAGTACTTACCACACTGTTTTGCAAAGGAAGCAAATAGTTCACTGTTCTTGGCCTTCCGTTTGTCCTCTCTGAAGGAAAGCATTCTAAGTGAGGGTTTGTGATGGTTGTCAGCACTGGAGTCCAACCAAGGCCTTGCATAAAACAAGCCAGCTTGGTAACAAACCAGCTGTGTTCCTAGCCATCTTTTTATGTTTATTTAAGACATGGTCTCGCTAAGTTGTCCAGGTTGGCATGAAGCTCTCTCTGTAGCTTGGGCTAGCCTTGAAGCTGTGATTGTTTTGCTCCCATCTCCTAAATTGGCTGGAAATGCAAGCTTTAAAGATCTACTAAGGGTCCACGTGACTTTAAAAATTCTGATTCTGACCTCTTTAAGGAAAAAAAAAAAACATGTTCATATTATGTGTGGTGTTTGGTGTGTCTTGGCAACTTTTGTGCATTAAAGCTTGACTGATTATTTTATTGCAGCCCAGTGAAGAACCATTAAGAACTCACAGCAAGATTGGAAATGAGAAGAAATCCTGCTTAAGCCTCATGCACGCCATTCACTATGGAAACAGACATTACCCAAAGCAACATAAGCATTGTCATCTGAAGTGGAAGCTAAGAGGTTCATCTTGGACAGCGTTGGGAGAATTTTTTCCTATAGACTTCTGAAGGTTTGCAAGAAAAGTTTATAGAAATTATTCATCCATAGAAATCATTTTCTTCCTGAAGGTAGTACAGAGGAGCCTCTATAGAAGTGAAAGACAGCCGGAGAGGACATGAGGGAAAACTGTTACAGACCACAAATTCTCCTTACAGGACAAGTTTATAACAAATAAAAAGAATTCCAGTAGACGTGAGTGATGACATGGCTGTTATCTCAAAGTTTCCCAATTTAGCATACTGGTGACAGTTCCTTTCTGGCATTTTGCTGGTTAAGTGGATTCTGTGATACCCTTAATTTGACCTCTATCCAAAACTGTTTAATGAGAAAGCCAGCAAATCATGGAGAAGTTAGTCAGACGTAACAATGTTTTCCTAAGTCACACTTCACAGAGGGTACTGGATGCCATTAAGAGACAATAGTAGACAGAAAAAATGTGGAGAGAGGAGGCAGATAGGATTCATCTTTTAGAAGGGAAAGATTTAGTAAGTTGGGTAGGGCTTTTGATTGACGGTCGTCACAGGTCTCTGTATGTGTCACTGTGGCGTGTAACACTCATCCTGATGATAACTATAGAAATTTCTTATAGGTTTCTTGAAGAGATATTTGCTTTAGATCATTGTTTTTTGTCTTATCAACTATTTTTTTTGTGGTACAGTTTTGCCTTTTGGAAAAGCATGTAAGAGACAGTATGCTTTTTGATAGTTGTTCAGAATTCTAATGACTTATTAGTTAAGGCTGGGGCATTTTTCTTTTAAAAACAGATAAGGACATGTACAGAGATAGATATTCAATAGTTAAAAGTCTATAAAATGTAACATGAAACTAGCTCCACAACTTCATAATCACTATTCTTCCTTCATAGATGGTCAGTGGGTTATATAGACATTAGATCTTGTTAACTTCAGGGTGTTTTTTAAATTAAAAATATAAGTTATTAAAAATAAATTGAAAACAAGATGATATCAAAAATATACTTGGCTATGTAGGAATGAAGTATTCTTTTGGATAAAACTCTATTTTATGTAATTAGTATAATTAGTCACCATGGGGTATTTTTCTAACACTGATCACTGATATGCAATACTTTTATAAAGAACAATTTTATCCTAAAATTTAAACAGCCAAATTAACACATCAGGAATGAGAGATTCTTAGAATCGCTTAAATGGACAATAAAGGACTTATTTAAAAGAGTTTTCTTAATTATTGAAGTAGTAAGATAGTCTACACAACAAATATGATAATGTAATTTCTTAGTTTTCCAAGTGTGGGATACAGTGTGACTATAAAAGATACTAACTAGTGAGTTTGTGAAAATTCACACAATGGCAAAAATGTAGAGGATCGTTATTTCCAATGTAGTGATGTTTCCTGAAGTCTTTAATAATATATCAACATATATTAACTTCAACTTCTCATGTTTAATGATGTTTACAATTAATATGTACAGTATTCCCTAATTTGAGATTAGCAGTTGTAATTAACTCAGAATAGATTCTTTGAAGTGGTTCAAAGGGCTTTTTGTAATAAATTATTAGCCTCTAATCAGCTAATATGAAGTGAGTAGTTTTGGGGGGATGTGAGAAGTACATTAAAACCTCATAAAACATTTAATTTAAGTTAATGAAATGAATTTGTATGGTACAGAGTCTCTATATGGAAACAGAGCCATGACTGGCATTCATTCCAGAGGAGGCTTTATTTAGACCAAGTTGAGATATCTTTGGGATAAAGGCTTTAGGTGGTGCTATCTTAGGTGTTATAGCTGAGTAGATTTCTAGAATTGTCAAGTCCCTTTAAAACCATTTTTAAAATTAGTTGATGAATTGATTTAAAATTCATTAGTAAAAGATATTTAAAAAAACCGTTTTGTCTTGGGTTTCTTATGCTTTCCTAAGAATGTTGATTTTAAGATTGTAAAGTTGAGCTTTGACTTAGGAGGGAGTTTTCACTTGTGAGGCTGGGCCTGGCAGACCCTGAGGCTCCTGGGTGTTCACTGACACACCATTGAGATAAGGAGTGACATGAGCCAGGGATAAAGTCTGGCAAGCCTGTTGCTTCCAGTGCCCCAGAGACTTGGTAGCTCACAGGTGTGGTGGTCCATGAGAAGACACAGTTTGAAAACATTAATATATTAATAGGGTAAAGATGAAGGTGCCTGTATCTGGGGATGTAAAAGAGGAAACTGAGGAGGAAAATGTGGAGCAGGAAGAAAACCAGGAAGCCAAGGTGAGCAAGAAAGAACTCACTTAAGCACAGAACTCTGTCCTTTAACAGACAAAGGAAAATCAGACCTTCTCCCTCCCTCTCTCTTTTTAATTTTCACTTAGGTGTTTCTGAAGCCTGTTATTGAAGACCTAAGCATGGAACTGGCCAGAAAGTGCACCGAGCTCATTAGTGACGTAAGTGGCTTTAAAGACTTTTATCTTATTTGCTTCCTTTACATGGAATGGCTGTGTTGTAGAGTCATGGGGCTGGAGAGAAAACCCCTGAAGTCATCAGTTAGAGCACTGTCATTTTCTAGATCATAGAACTAAGTCCAGACATGTTAGGTGATTTCTCCAAGGTCATATAGACAGTGATTGTCTAATGGAATAATTGTCCTCATTCCTAACCCAGATCCTGTCTTTTCCGGGTTGTGCATTCATACTACATTTTATGGTGTTGTGTTATCAAGCTCATGTTTGAGAACTCCTAAGACTTTAAAATTAGCAGAATGATATGATTTGTCTTGGAAGGCTCTCCAAGCGAATGACTTTCAATATGGAAGATCTTTATCTAAATGAATAGTGCTTAAGATTCTGAAGGCTGTTTGAGGTTTCTGTCAAATTCAATACTTTCCCATTTGCCGTTAATTGCATCTAACATTTCTCTGCAATATAGTGTGTGTGTGTGTGTGTGTGTGTGTGTGTGTGTGTGTGTGTGTGTTAATGGAATTGTACACTGCAAACACTGGTTCACATGATAATATCATTAAAAAGAAATATTTTTGTTTTTAGGAACTAAAGCTAGTTTATATGCTATTCCAAAGAAATCCTAGAGTTATTTAATGTAAACACATACACATACATGATAAATATATAAACTAGAATTCTAAATGCATAAGGAAGAGTATTTCTTACTTGGGATGAGAACCCACCAAATACTCAAACAATGTAAGAGAACTACTGGCTTAAAAAAACAAAACAAAACAAAAAAAAACAAAAAAAAAAAACCAAAAAAAACCCCCAAAACATGGAGTTCTATGAAATGAAGTGTGTTTGTTCCTGAATTCAGGGAGCTGAGCACAAAACTGGCTGCAACTGTTACTTGTAATTTGCAAGTTTGTTTCCTAGGCAGTAGGCTAGTACTTTGGTCAGTTCTTCAAGGCCAACTTGCTAGAGTCAACTGGACAATAATCTTGGAAATATTATTGATGCTGGTGGGTTTAGCTCTTCAAGTATAATGTTTATAGTTAAGATGAGATGTACATTAAAAATGCTGCAGTTACTCTTCAAAGCACTGTGGTAACTGATAAAGGCTAGCTACCCTAAATTACTCTATCTGTAACTTTTTTATCTTTTGACCAACTTTGTAGTAGATAAAAATGGGCATACTTCTTCCCAAATTCTTGGCATAACATCTTATATAATTCAATTTTTAATTAACATTTATTTATTTGTGTTATTGCTTAGTTATAACCAGAAGTTGCTTAGCATGTGAAATATTTTTTGTGAACTGCAATAATAAGACATTGGCAGTGATAATTATGACCTTGACACCAGTGGCAGTTAAGATGTATTGGGCACCGCATGCCAGGTGTTGTTGATTTCAGGGTGGGTCTCCTATCCATTGCCCTCCTCCCCCTCCCCACATCCACATTTCACTCTTCGCTTTACTCCACTGTTGTTTTTCAGAGTGAATACCCACGGAAAGCTTGTTACTCCCTCACACACTAACTTAGTGACAGCCATGTCACCATTTAGAGCCAGCTTGAAGAGAAGCCTCTGCCCACTCTGGTATGTTTTCACTGAAGTGTAATTATTGCTGGGCTACAACTCTAATTCGGTAGGTGATATATTGGAGTGTTTGGCGGAGGATTACTTATTGGTGACTTAGGAACCTTCCTGTAGGGAGGCACAATGGCTTTTTATACTCAGTGACTGCCAGCACCACACATTCTCTCTTCTTTAGGTGAAATCAAACACACGGGAGAGATTTCTGTTTATTGCAGATTTGTTTCATGGTGGAATGTCTGAACTACTTAAATATTTAGAATATGATTGTTTTCCCTTAATTCATGACTGAATGTTGTGTTCATTTTTCACTTCATCATAGGCTTCCGTATTGATAAGATAGTCATTTAGCTGCTAAAATTTTTACATGGATCAATAAAGATTCTAAAAAAAATACACTAATTTCTAAAATAAAAATTATATGAAGGGTTTACACCATCATCTTAATACCAAATATTAGAGCTGAGGTTACAGTTGAGTACCAGAATGTGTATCTATCATGTACAAGGTTCTCAACTGATAAACAAATAAGTAAACAAACAAATATTGAATAAATTAAATGTTTATGTTCTTAAATGTTTCAGTTAACTATAACTGAAAGTTAATTGTTCTTCTTTAGTGACACCAGTAATTTTATGGGGAGCAAATGGCCTTATATTTGAAATCTCTTTTTCTTCAAATCAATTTATATTTGAAAAATTTCATCTCTGCAGTATAGTAGCATAGCCAGCTTGTTGTCTAAAATACACCAGTCATGGAGTTAAAATAATAGGTATAAAATTGATGTTTTTGTCACCTTAAATAGACCCGAGTTCTGACTGAGCCCGTATTATATGGTGTTTCTAGTTGGGAAGGACTAGATTGGTGCCCCACATTTAACCTAAGAGACCAGTCTTCTTCAGCCATCACGCCAAAATCAAAAGGGATCCCTCCAATGCTTTGCTGGCTTTATCACCCATCCTGTCCTGAGGGGCATCCCTTTCCTTCCTAGCTGTTTTTTGTTAGTTTGTTTTGTTTGTTTGTTTGTTTTGAGGGCAATTTTGTTTCACATTACTGAGTTTAGATTTGTTACTGAATGAAATTGTAGGCAAGGGGGAGGGTTGCTGATTTAGCAGAGTCCTGAAATCTAAAGCTTGTGGAAACCCTCCTTTGTTGGAGACCAAGCCATTCATTCAGCTAGCAAGCTCCCCAGGATTGAAACAAGGTCAATGTGACCCTCAAGCCTTAGGCATCTTGCTAGCCTTCCTCCTTGCTACATGTATTCCAATCACTACACTCATGCCTTTATATTGTATACTCCAGGAAGCCTCTGTGTAGGACGTACATGTCCTAACTCACAGGTACAAACTGGAAGTTCAATGACTTTCTAAGACCACCTGCCAAGCACTGGCAGGGACAAGGTTCAAGCAGAGCCTGGCTATCAGTCCTGTCACCTTGTTGGTTCATTGCCAACACTGGCGTGGGGCTTTATGGGTTCTTTTGCACCACATATTTTATATGCCTTCCATCGCTTCAATTACTCTTTTTTTAGGTCTCTCCTGCTTTGTAAGTTTCTATAGCAGTATCAGAATCAGAGCTTGCATTTTGGAACTGATTGCGATGATGCTTAGTTTCTTTCCCAGTGTGCCTTATAATGCTGTTTGGAGTTAAGGACAACAGGGTCTTTTTCAGTCCTAATTTCTGACCTGTTGCTGATAGCTTGTGCATGTTGTCTTTTTTTTTGGGGGGGGGGGTTCGAGACAGGGTTACTCTGTGTAGCCCTGGCTGTCCTGGAACTCACTCTGTAGACCAGGCTGGCCTCGAACTCAGAAATCCGCCTGCCTCTGCCTCCCGAGTGCTGGGATTAAAGGCGTGCGCCACCATGCCCGGCTGCATGTTGTCTTTTATAGCAGTGTGAATGATTGTGAGATGGCGAGGGATGGATCGAATAACCGCTGCATTCTTCTCTCACCCCTTGAGAGTATTGAAAGCTTATCTCTTTGAGTGTGCCATTTAACTCAGAGAGTCAGGGTCATCAGAAGCCTTAGAAGCCCTGGAGACTCTGCTGTATCCAGGCCCCTCCCAGACAGTATGTAGAAATGTTAAACAAGACTGGCTTGGTGTCAGCACTGGGAGGGTTCCCTGCGTGGCACTCTCTACAGAGACAGTGTCATTTTTCAGGTCGAGTTGGGAATCAGTGTAAAGCATTTTTCTTTCTTACCCCTCGCCTCCTTTTCCCCATTGCTTTCCCCTTCCCTTTGCATGTCTTTCCCGTTGACGTTCTGCTTTGTGTTTGAGCTGTCTACACCATGGATATTCCTCTGTGTAACTCACATCCCCGCTCTGAAGAACATCTTGTCTCCCAGGCAGCCTCCTTATTTCCCTAACTGAAATCTCTGGTATTTGATTTTGGATGTGAAACACCTCATCGGAAACTTGTATCGATTAGAATTGTCCACTAGATTGCGCATCCAGGATCTCAGGTCCAATAACATTCTGTCATTAAAAAAAAAATACTGGCCAAAAAGGAATCTTCGGTAGGTTTCATGTTCAGTGAAGCAGAATGAGCCTTGCATGGAGCTAATTAGGCTTCGTCAGTGGGCAGCCTGATTTGATAGCCTATTTCAAAGCTTGCGGAGTGTTCACCTGCATAGGAATGGGGACAGATTTTTCAGGTAAATGAAGTTGTTCGCTGTGGACAGATCCTTCCAATGATGAAAACATTAAATTCCGTGGCTACCCTGAAGAAAAAGCCCAGTCTGTGTTAGAAAATGTAGAAGAGTAACCTTGGTCATGACTGTAGTTCTTTCTCTTAAGGGTAACTGAATTTGACTGATGTTATTTCCTTTGTGCAAAGACTTCCTAGATAAGCATGCATGTATGAAGAGACAGTCACAAACATTTCCACATCTGTCATCTCCTTTGAGCCGTTAGCTAATCTTGTCCTCACCAAAAGAGCCGTGGGGAGGGACAGGAGGCAACTGTGAGCTAATTTCCCTCTAATTTTAGTGGCAACATGGTGGGATTAGTGGGACAAGCCAAAGGATAAAGTACATGTTTGGGACGTCTCATTGACCATGACACCAGCAACATTGCCTTACTTTTGCCTTTAATTTGAAAACATGTTGGGTTGTGTGTGTCCTGTGAGAATGATGGTTGCAAGTAAAAGCAAGTAAAAGCTTACTTAATGCACTGGGGATTATTTCCTCTCTGCATGTAAAGGCCGAAGGTAGGTGTTCCCACCTCCACAAGGTGGCTGTCTTCATCTCCCTCGTTCCTTTTCTTCTTCTCTCCCTTCATCGACATCCTGGGTTGTAGTCTCATGACATCACTACTGCTGGCCCCTGTGATGGGGCAGGGGAGATAGAAGCATGACTGTGCAAAGCTTCTCCTGCTAGCCCAGAAATGTTAGAGGTTCTGCTGGAAAAATTGCACTAAGTATCTTGTAGTGGACCTTTGGCCTCCTTGCCCCTTTACCCTCCCAGGCTAATCAGTTGGTAAAGAAAGTGCCTGTTTTTAGAGGAATTGAGGTTGAGTTCCATTCAGGTCTGTATGTTAGGAGTGAAGGGGATCTCAGCAATAGATGGAGCCAGTCTTAGACTCTAACATGTGGACAAAGTCGTATATAGCCATCCATTTGGTGATTTGTATTTGAATGAAACTTTACATGGGTGACTGATGTTTTCACTTATTTATCATTTCCTGTTACACTGGCATAGGAATCCTATAAATATGTAATAGAGTTAATTATGTAAAAGCTTACTAACATTTACTTATTGTTGTGCATATTGTGAAATTTATTAGGAATTGCATCCAAACTCCCTGGAAACCACACAAACACACACACACACACACACACACACACACACACACACACACACACACACACACGCATGCACACGCACACACACACATACACACATTTGTGTGTGTGCATGTGTGTGTGTGTGTGTGTGTGATTTAAAACTTTGTGATGAACACCAATAGACAAGTAACCTTAAATTTTAAAATTAATCTTAAATTTAAAGATGAAAATGTATCCACTTTTTAATAAAGATCAGAGAAGGCCATAGAGTCTGGCAATCAAGGCTGAACTATTTGCCTGCAGAACAAAGGAAGGAAATACTTCACCCACATCCCCAGCTCCTGTCCTCAGTGTTTAACCCCTGACAGGCATTATCAGAAGGCCTCTAGCTATAAGCACATACCACTGTAGTGAAGAATGTGGTCCTGATGGAAAAGATGGTGGCAGAAGATAAAAATAATGAGCCAAACTTAAGCCTAATGATAGGCTATTTTTTTCTCACACTTAATTATATAACAGGGATACTTTTTCCCCCTATGATCAAAATAGCCTGGTATTTATCATCCTGCCATTAACGATTTAATTACTAGTGACTGAGGAGAGAGATTTGCAGGAACCTTAAATTATGGCTAATCTTTGAGAGGAAAAAATGTAATTTAGTGTTCAGATAAGATAAATATGTTCTCCTGTTGATTTCATGAATAAAGCAATTTTAGGCATTAATATCTATGAGACACAGCAGCGGACTATAGAATTTTGAAATTACTTATTGTATTTGTATCTGTTTACATGTTAGGTCAGATTAGGCCCCTCCAATCATATTTGCATATAGGAGAATCACCATGGAATGTTAGTCCATTACATCAATATTAATCATGCCCTCTTAAGAGCTAGGCAGTAGGTACAAGTAAACATCCCATTTAAATTATAATTAGGAAAACCATATCATTTATCATGTGAATTGGGACATTTTTTCAGCTTAAGTATTTATAGTCTTGTGTAGATAAACATGACTTTATTACAGAATGTTATAAATTTCAGAAAATTACTGCCAGCCTCTTAGCTTCTTTCAAGTCTGCCCTACCCAACTTTCAAATTGTCCATCAGTTAATATGACAGCAAGACACTGTTGGCATTTCTACATATTTACTGATACTTTTTGAGCTCATGTATCATGTAGAATCTTCCCCCAACAGGAGAATAATTCTGGCCTCTCTCCAAGTAGTGCTTCCTAGTGATTCATTTGCCAGTGAATTTGAGAAAGCTGAGCATGTTCAGTAAAGCCCCCAGAAGGCTTTCTGGTGGATCGGCCCACTCACAGCACAATGGTGTTCTGGAATGATCTGTACCACCTGGAAAGCATTCTGGGAAGATTCTGGGCAGAGGAGGGTGGATGGGAAGGAGGCACTGGGTGCTGATAAATTAGGGAAGTGGATTTGAGGCAATCAATTAGTAATAGGCCTGTTCTGGCCACAAGTTAAGCCTCCTTCTCTGATCCAGTCTGTAAAGGCAACAATACTGAAAGTAATACACTCGTCTCTTCCTCTACATCTCCATATTTTGCATCTTTTCTGAGGATTTTTTGTTTTCTACCTCAAGGCAGCTGTCTAAAGCCACAGACTGTGTGACTAATAGGCCCAGGTTTGACCCGTGTGTGTGTGTGTGTGTGTGTGTGTGTGTGTGTGTGCGCGCGTGTGTGTGTGTGTGTGTGTGTGTGTGTGAGAGAGAGAGAGAGAGAGAGAGAGAGAGAGTAGGTGAATGGTATGTATGTATGCATGTGTGTATGTATATGTGTGTGCATGTTTGTGCATATTTCTATGTATGTGTGTGTGAGAGAGAATATGTGAATGATATGTGTGTTCACATGTGTGTGCATGATTGTGTGTGCATTTGTATGTTAGTGAGAGAATATGTGAATGATATATGTCTGTACATGTGTATGTGCATGTGTGTATGTGTGTGAGAGAGAAAGAGAGAATATGTGAAAGATATGTATATACATATATTTGTATGTGCATATGAGAGAGAAATATGAATGATATGATGTGTATGTGTGCAAGTGTATGTGTGTGTGTACACGTGTATGCATGTTCATGTGTGTGTGTGAGAGAAAATATATGAATGATATGTATGTGTGCATGAGTGTGTTTGTGCACGAGTGTGGGCCAGTGTGCAACACTGCCCATGTGTGGAGGTTGGAGGACAACCTTGATTGTAGGTCATTCCACCTTGTTTTAAGAGAGGGTCTCTCACAACCTAGCCCTGACAATCAGCTTCTGTGGATTCTCCCTATTCCTTCCATCTCCTTATTCCATCCAGGTGTGCTGGATCTACTTCTCTGGCTTTTATGAGGGTTCAGGAGATTTGAGTGCTGGTCTCCATGCCTGTAGAGCAAGAACCTTCTCCTACCAAGCTGTTTCCCTGGGCCCTCAGCATTGAGGCCTACCGATGACTGATTGTTACATATGGAAAGTGCAGTTCTCACTCACAGTGTGGCACTCCCTGTGCAGCCTGGGACTGAACCTCAGAAATGGCTGCTTGGAACGCCATCCTGTCAATCTTCACTTCAACAATTGGGCTTGAGTCTTTAACTTGCTGTTGAGAAAAAGTCGTCTAGAGTTGGTTCTTTTTTCTTATGTCAATTATTTCCTTTTTCCTTTTTCAGATCCATTATAAAGAAGAGTACAAAAAGTCTAAGGACAAGTGTACATTTGTGACTGATACCCCTATGCTAAATCATGTCAAAAATATTGGTGCTTTTATTTCTGAGGTAAGGTCTAGAAAGATCTAAATGGAACATGGCTTTCTTTATTGTGTTTATATAGATAAAAATGTACATTAAAGTTAGAGAATAGTTTTGAAACTAACACTAAATACTGATCATATCCACACTATCTAACTACTAACCAAGTTAATATGTATAAACTGGGCTTTCTGTACTTCATTGGCCTATGTTGTTATTATATTGAACACGCATATTGTGACTGTAGTTATCCTTTCTTTATGTAGAATTACTCTTGAAAAATAAATATTTTTACTCATGTAGGAAAATGTTCTGGTAGCTTAATTTAGAACTTTCAAGTCATTCATTTCCCAATGAACTTATTTTAGAGGTAGAAAATTGAATATCATATTGGAAATAAGTAAATTTTGTCAGCAAAGTCCTTCAAACATGCCATCTTTGAGAAATAATTTTAAATGAGGTCTTTTGGAGTGGGATGAAACTTAGCTGGAGAGAGGTACTGATTAGGAAGCCAGAGCACAGGAAATGCTGTTTCCAGCTCGAAAGCCACATACCTTCTCTATGAATAGTCAGGGCTACAATCCACAATACATCCTGACATGCCATGTCAGCATCTCTATGCGGAGGATTTGCATTAGTCTGTGAATGAACTTGAAAAAGAGAATGAATAAAGCAGCATTGTAAATGACTGACCTCTAGTGTTTTGTAAGTAGTGTTGGAAAGAGAGAAATATGATACACTCAGGATTATATAGTAATGTGGTACAATTTTGAGAAAAAGCAGTCCATTTTCCATTATTAACAGAATCTTTAGCTACAGGGACAAAGGTCTGTAAAAGATATGCTCCTTCCGGCAACATCCAAATCACCTCTGGGTGAGGGGGTAGGGTAGGGTCCTGAGGCCTCATCACATAAAGAATCGTGATTCTTTTTTCTTGTATTAGCTATAGTATTTATCCTATGTAGAGAAACTCTTGGTGTTCTCAATTTGTATCCAACTAATGTTCCTGAAGGATTTAACTGCAGAGGAAAAATTACAAATGGTTTCCTGTCCTGTTCCCATCAACCTAATTTTCCCAAGAGGAAATGGTGACTGAGTGTTTGTCTGTTCAAGTAACTCCAGAGCTTGTTCATAGTTAGTGCTGGCTGAGGATACACACACACACACACACACACACACACACACACAGAGAGAGAGAGAGAGAGAGAGAGAGAGAGAGTAAACAAGCCTCAACCTTTCACTGTGTCCAAGGAAAGCCAAGAAGGCTTTAATAAAGAAACAATTATCTTCCTCCTTTTATGTATATATGTATGTATGTATTTATTTATTTAATTATACAAGTTTAGAGAGTCAAATCTGACAAACATTTATACAGTGTGTTTTGATAGGAACAGGTAGTCAATTTTTTTTTAACTTCTAAAAACAACTTTGCATCAGAGACATAAAAATTTTCCATGCGTCTATGTTGAGCATGATGTTTTGGTTCACACATGATAGGTACTGCGCAAATCACGGAAGGGATGCTTCTCTCTCCTTGTCCTGTGTCATGTCTGTAGCCTTTGGCTCCCCTCTTCAGTTTTCTTAATAAAATGAGCAGTAATCAGTTGTGAACTCTGGTCGCTCCACAGTTCTCTAGAGAACCCTGGAACATAATTATTGTACCCCATTGTCTGGGTTCCTGTTATCCGACGTCACAGCCCTCCTGGTGTCTAGTCATCACGGTGTCTGGTCATCACTACTGTGTGACTTTAGGGTCTAGGCGGTAAATTCTAATCACCTGTACTTTGTGGCTCAGAAGATCTCCTTGTTCTCGGACCATTTATTCACTGGCCAAGGGCATGAAACCCTCAACACACAGGCTTCAGAAATGCACAGGGACTGTCCCCTGTCCTTCCATGTGTAAAGCTCTCCCCACAATGCACTAGATATATTTCTATCTTTCACATTACATGCATCAGATTTATTAATGTAAATTTAAATAACGTGTAGGTGTTTTAAACCAATCATGTTTCTAAAGTAAGCTTTTTATATTAATGATAGCCACCCCCCCAAAAAAAACCCTTATCTTTCTTTTCCTTTTTTCCCTCTTAGGCAAAATACAAAGGTACCATTAAAGCTGATCTTTCCAATTGTCTGTATAAGGACATGCCTGCCACCATCGACAGTGTCTTTGCAAGAGAAGTATCCCAGCTTCAGAGTGAGGTATGACTCAAATCTGTAACCTGTGGGAGGTATTTGTCATTTTGTAAGCATTGTTTATCTTGGTTATCACATACTAAACAGAAGGTGAAAGCAACTGGTTTATACTGCCAATTATCAGATGTGTAATGATGGAAACTGAAAGCAGCCTTCAGTCACCTGTCTGTTTCTCCATGCCCCACCCATTGCTCTTTAAAAACTCGATTCCAATATCATTCAGACATTTTCATAGATGGACTTTTGACAGCTACTGTCAAATGAGTCTCTGATTCAATATATTACCCCAAAGCCAAGAACATTTCAGTAGAATTTAGAGTCAAGAAAACAGGTGACAGGTTGATTTGGGAAAACGCACAGGTCCATGCTTCCTCTACTAGACCAGTGTTTTAGGAGTATTGTGTCCTGTGGCATGTGCTTGCCGTTAGGTAATCTATAGCCACTATTCAGGTACTCCAGTAGGTGAAAGGAGTTATTTCAGTGATTCCAAGTTGCAGAAAAACTGAAACGCTGTCATCATGAAAACAGGAGTGTAGGGATGTGACTTTTTTCCCTTAAATAAAATTGACAGGCAAGGCATTCTGAATGTCCTCCATCTCTTGAAGTTCTAGCTACAGAATTTCCAACTAGAATATTTTGATGCTTTCTGCCTTATTTTCTTTCTTTCTTTCTTTCTTTCTTTCTTTCTTTCTTTCTTTCTTTCTTTCTTTCTTTCTTTCTAAAGATTTATTTTACTTATTATATGTAAGTACACTGTTGCTGTCTTCAGACACTTCAGAAGAGGGCGCCAGATCTCGTTACGGATGGTTGTGAGCCACCATGTGGATGCTGGGATCCGAACTTATCACCTTTGGAAGAGCAGTCGGGTGCTCTTACCCGCTGAGCCATCTCACCAGCCCCCTTATTTTCTTCATATCACAATCTCATGATCATGGTGACAATGGCATTGATGTTGCTGCTCATGCTAGTGGGCTGGTAACACTGCTCTGTACTCCATTCTCTGTTATTTGGATCTCTAAACTTCATGGAAGAGCCTCATCTAACTCATTTCCCACTTTGTACTTGGAGCAGTCCCCAGAAATATATTGCTCTCCTTTCTAAGGAGCAGCTTCCTTTGCATAGTTTATGTTCTACATGTGCAGTGTAGGTCTGCTGTAACATGTGTTTGCTGGATCAGGTGCTGAACTGTGTGCTTCTCACTTCTGTCTATTTAGTCACCCTAACAACTCCACAAGCTATCTTCATTGTAGGGTTGTAGAAACACGAGAGGGTAAATAGCTTTCTCAAGGAACACACCCAGGAAAAACAAGATTCAGAACACAAACATGGCTAGCTAATCTGTTTCCAAAGTCTGTGTCCTCAACACAAGCTGTACTTCATCTCTCCTGCCATTTCTACTACTGGCTTTCTTATTAGTCAAATTTATTTCTGTTTTAAAATACATTGCAAACCTTTGTTTTGAGATAGCCTCACATGTAGCCCAGGCTGGCCTCACACTTACTATATAGCTCAAACAGAAGTTCAACTCACGGTCTTCCCACTTCAGGATCCCAGGTCCTGGCACTATGAAGCCATGTGCCATATTCCTTGTTTCAGTAAATTTACTTTCTTCTTTAGATTTTTAAAAAGTAGAGGCTACCTTGTGTTTGAAATAATCCCCAAATGGATTATTCTGGAAAAAAAAAAAACGAAGCATAGAAGCATTCTTAGAACATCTTTAAGTAGTAGCTCATTATTATAAATTTAATACTCTTAACCCAATGTGTCCTCAGCTTGGCAGTGAATCTGTCTCAGCTGTGCAAGATGAATCTCAAACTGTATGAGTGTGAGCTTCTGCATGGCTGACTGTGATGAGTATGTCTTTTAGTTGCCCTGCCAACGTCTGGTCACTTAGCTATTTGTTGATGATACGGGCTACTTAACAAAGCACACATAATTGCAGCACAACATCTGATCTGAGGCAAGTAACAACTCTGCAAGGAAGAAAAGGAATGCACTCTTATGTTTGCGCTTGATGGGGAGATAGTTTGGGATTTGTGCTGGATGTTTTTATGTCAATGCACAAGCTAAAGTTATCTGAAAGGAAGAAGTCTCAGTTGAGAAACTTATTCCATGCGACGGGGGCTGTAGGCAAGGCCATAGGGCATTTTCTTAATTAGTGATTGGTGGAGGAAGGCTCAGTTCTTTGTGGGTAGTGCCATCCCTGGGCTAGTGAACCTGGGTTCCATAAGAAAGCAGGCTGAGCAATCCTGGGCGAGCAATCCAGTAAGCAGCACCTCCCTCTATGGCCTCTGCATCAGCCTCCATGTTTTGGTCCTGGATGAGTTCCTGTCCTGAGTCCCTTCAATGATAAACAGTACTGTAGAAGTATAAGCCAGACAAACCTTTTCTTCTTTGATCAGGGTATTTCATAGCAGTAATAATAACTCAAACTAAGACAGGATACTTGAGTTCTAAGTTTTTTTTTGTATAAGAGTTTTAGAGTTGGCCATGTTTTTGTTAGAATAAGTTACCACATACTTCATTACCATGTTCTCCTATGATAGACACCATGGGTGGACTTGTATGTACCACAAATTATGAACACATCCCTTGTGATTAACGTCCAACTTGCTCTAAGAGAGAATTTTTAATTTTTCCTAAGTGTCCATTTCAAAAGCTGATACAACTGTAATCAAGTCTCTTTAGATTTGTATGCGTCAATTACTATTATTGCTATTAAGATAGTGACTTCAAATTTTCCTGGAAGTCAAAGGAAAGAAAGACTTGCCTGTGGGTGTCTGTGTATAGTAATTAAATTTTAACTATGGGTATGTAGGATCAGAGTTGGGATATCCTCAGACTTGAATAGCAAGGGTCTCCCTGGTTACTTTTATAGTCCACTTTTGCCTAACCTTTAAACTAACTCTTCTCTGAAGTTGCATACACTCTTGAACCTAAGTTTGTAATTTTGTCATCTGTACTACAAAGAAAACAAAATGTCTAGTCAAAAAGCAGCAGTATATTCTAGTTTGGAATCTGCTATAAGGAATTGTGAAAAGGAGAATATTTTCTGTTTTTGGCTCACTTTAAGGGACTTTCCCACACTTCTGAAGTATAAATGAGTTTACATGTTGATAGCTATTGTACATATTTGTAATTCAGAATCACTAAAGTAGCAATTTCCCCCTGGTAACTAGCTTGAAGGGGAAATTAAACTAGGTTCATACTTTCTTCTATAATGTGATTGATTGGAAGAAACAAGAGAAAGGGAGTCCTAATGCTTTTTGGAGACCAATGTATGAGTTATATTAAAATGAAGATCTGAAAGAAACATAAGAATGGGGTGGAGTGTGCCTTAAATCTATGGGATTCTTGCCTGCATGGCTGTTCCCAGGCCAGGGATGAATGTTACTGCCCCACAGAAATGATTCAGGTAACTCTTGCTGGAACTGAGCAGACTTGGGCTCAATGTTTGTATCACTGGTAGCCATAGGCTTCTGTACTGCAGTCCATAGATGCCCTGCATGCATGGTGTGTTTGTGTGTGTGTGTGTGTGTGTGTGTGTGTGTGTGTGTGTTGCAAACATCTACTGGAAGTGAAACCAGACATTTATCTGTAATCCCCAGCACTTGGGAGAGAAATAGGAGGATCAAAGTTTAAGGTCATCTTACCAATATAGTAAGTTCAAGGTCATCTTAGTAAAATAGTAAGTTCTAGGTCAGCCTCAGTTACATAGAACCCCAACTCAAAACAAAATCTACTAAAAGACAAATGTAAAAAATCTCACCTATATGAACACGTTTATATAGAGTGTCTGAAACTATTGCCAGTGCACTCTGACTTGGCTGTGCAGCTCCACGCTGTTCTGAGCATTCTCTAAGTGTAAGGAAAATAGTTTGAAGTTAGGGAAACATTGCAAAATGGCAAATCCTTAAAAAATTGAATTTATCAGAAAACTTATAAGTGTGGCATCATTTCCACTAGCTATTTAAAGGAAGAGAATTGCTATGATAAATTAAAGTTCAGCTGCTCACAGTTTGAGGCAAGCTTAGTTTTTAAAGCAGTGCTTAGTGGCAGCTATAAACGAAATGACTATTTCAAAGCTGAAAGTAGCAAATTATGTATCCTCTTTAAGAAAGAGTGCTTTTTCAAATGGTTTCTGGATGAGTCACTATTTTTATGATAACTCACAAAATGATCGGCTGTGTTAGTTATGTTTATGAAGTCACAAATGTGGAATTCACTCTAAAATGCAGAATATAGCGAGCATTCATCAAAAAGAGGAGATAGACACATGCTGGCTCTTTTCATTTAAGAGGAAAGAACAGATATCATATAAGTTTTCGTGGTTTTATAGACTTGGCTACTCATTAAACTCTCCATTTCCTCAGAGGCACAATATAAAATATAAGTAACTGTGATTATGGACTCTCAACCTGCATGGAGGTTTCTCGCTTACATAATTTCTGTCAATGTAAAGATGCTCATCATAATTACGGATCTTTCTGGAGTAAACTGAGGGACACACCATAGCAAGATGATTATGCCTGGATATATGAAGTGCTGTCTTTGATTCTTGGTAATCAACTAGATATACAGGACTGGATCCAGGAACCTTACCAGATAGGACTAAATCAGACTTGAATATGTCAATTAAAAGAAATTTCCACACGGCTGACAAAAGGGGAATGAGATGGGTTACTATCATCTGGCAGTTGGAAGTTTATACCTGGGATTTAATTACATAATTCTCATGAAATGAAGTCAGATCATTGTAGGTACCTTAGGAAAGAGGTGGGTCAGTTGGCAATTGCATCTTGGGAGCAGCTTGGACAGTACCTAAGTTCAGCTCTTTGGTCCACGTGGACTGTGTGAAGGCTCGAAGCCAGTAAAGCTTCTCTCCTCATCCCAGAAGCTCTGGATTGTCTGATAGTTTTTCTTCCTGCATCTACAAACATTCAGCTCAGGGAATACAAGTTGCAGGTTTGATTAAAGTAGAACTTTCAACAGAACTCATGATGTTTAGGGTACACAGTGACCCAGGTTGAATGCTCTTTGAGGAGACGTGTTCAAGAAAACTAAAATGCAGAGCCAGATAGGCTGTTGAAATGTCAAGAGCTGTACTAGATAACATATTAAAACAGCAAGAGTCAATGACTATTTATGAAAAATAGCCCTACCGCTTTAATCCTGTTGACTGCTGTATTAACAAAGTTAAGTGGGCAGCCAGCTCTGTTTACAAACTCCTATGAGGAGTGTAGTTTTATGAGAAAGCTGAATAAACTCATTTATTCATTCATTTACTAAAATTTTATTACATTGCTACCTTGTGTTATTTACTCTGATAAGCACAGGATATTAAAAGATGTGTAAGATATCAAAATAGCTTCCAAGGAACTCATATGGGTGACAAATTCTTCCTTAAGTTTAACTATATTCTTTTCACTGAAAGTAGACTCTTTTTTTTTCCTGCTGAGTACTGTCCTAGTATTTACTTTTATTGGCTTTTGTTTCCTTACATCAAGCAATTACTTAAGTTCCATTAACAAGCTTGTCATAATTCCACTCTTAGTGAATATTCAAATTGATTTTTCTTTTCTTCCTTCTCATTATTACTATTCCCATTCATGCCTATATTCATTTATTCATTTGTTAATTTGTTGGTCAGGTAGTCATAAATCATGCTGATTTATTTTCCCAGATGATATTGCGGGATTCAACTGGAGAGATGAACAGTTGTATGTTTCAGTATGAGTCATAAGAGTGAAGGCAATAACTAAGATGGCCGTAGAGGCTGAGAACAAGGGAAGACTTCCTGTTTGACTTTCTTTAATCCCAGTTTTATTGTCAGGTTTGGCTGTGTCACCCCCTGAGGCATCTTTATCTCAACCCCTTTCCAGCCCATATAGAGCAAGCCAAGAATGGTGGCCATGGGCAGTACTGGGATGACACCATCCCTACTGGAGGACTAGGCTCAACCTAGCTGAGAATTGTGGCTGTATGTTAAATATTCTCCCTAACTGGGGAATTTAATGAAGATACATTATCTGTCACATCACACCAGTCCATTATTTGTGCCTATATGAAATCAGAACCTTTGATTTAAAAGTAAATAATGCATGGCACAGGAGAGATGGCTCAGTGGGTAAGAGTGCATATGGATAGTTTTCAGAGGACTAGAGTTCTTGTCCCAATGTTCACAACTACCTAGAATTCTGGTTCCAATGCCACTTAGGGCGTCTGCATCCACAGAGATATGCAGATGTACACATTGTTAAAAATAACTAAAAATATACCTTTAAAAATAAATAATTCACCTTGACACATTTTTAATTCCCCTTCACTTGGTCAGTGTCACCCTCAGAATTAAAACCTTGGATATTTGTAACCTTGCAAGCTCTCAGCTGCTGAAGTTTGCCTCAAACCGCAGCCAAGACTGAAGACGATGAATAAAATTGAGGTTTTCAATCTTTTGTCGGAGGGCTTTTTTTTCTTAGAGATAATCTGCAAATTTTGAGTAATGAATCAAAACTGCAGCACTAAGAAGAGAGTGCTATGGGTGTTATCTTGTTACAGACTCACAGGCAGATTTAACTGTCAGCCAGAAAAACTGAGGAATTTAAAGCAGAGAGTTAACACAGCTCTAAGTGGATGTAATCCCTCCCTATGTGCATTTAAAGGTTGCCTACAAGCAGAAGCATGAGGCTGAGAAAGGCTTCTCCAATTACACCCACATGAAGGAACCACCGGAGGTCAGACGTGCCATGGAGGTCAACAGGCACCAGAGTAATGTGAGCAATTTTCTCTTCACAATTTTCTGGGGTGGGGGGGACAGATTTGGGATTATTTGGTTGAGATTAAAATATTATAGCAGTTTATTCACAAGGATTTAACATTTTTATTTAAATTATTATGGTGACTGTCATTAAATCCTTGTTGAATGCCTTTACATTATGAGACATTTCAGACGTTGTAAAATTTGCTTTGAATTAGGGCAAGTGTGGATACTGTGACCAGCTTGGTTATCAGCATTTACTGAACTTCCTTGACATTATGGGGAAGTTCATGGTCTCCACTCCAGAATGGCAGGACCACTGGACGAAAGTCCAGCTGCCATCAGTGGCCCCAGAGGAATTACAAACTCCTGTTTTGGGGATTCCCTACTGAATTTTCTTTTGGAATGTTTATCTGGTTCAAATTATTACATGTAAGACCCAATAGATCTGAGTTACCAAAGCAGATTCCTAGTGGCGTAGAAGTGGGAGCTGGGGAAAGAAGCAGATTAAAGACAACACATTCCTTCATTGGCTTTCCATGCATTTTAATCAATTACCTATATCCTCATGGCCTAGAAGTATAATCTCTTCTGAAACTACAGCAGAATTGTGAATTTTCTGGGTGCCTAAAAATTTATGAACTGTTGGTTAGGTTATGGATACATTAGTGTCAGTACTGATTCATCCTGTCCTAGAACTTGTCCCCAGTCCCTTCTCAGAAGCACTCCTGATGCTTTTGTGTCCTCTCCCACAGAATCTGCCCTACCACATGGACCTATCGGTGAGGTCCACATAAAACCACAAACTTTTATTACAAAGTAAATGGTTTGTTGTGCTGACTGCATGAAGGGCCTAGTTTTATGGAGTATTTATGTTTTAGGTGTCCATCTCATCACTTTTGGGAGTAAAGAGTTATTTGGCTCATGGTTTTAGAGAAGCTGAAGTTGTGTTGGAAGGGAAGTCATGATTCTGGAGTGGCTGTATCCATGGTGGCAGCAGTGTAAGGCATAGTTGTCAACAAGGTCTCAGACTAGAAAGCAGAGAGATCTAAACTAGATCCAGGGACAGTTAGAACATTTAAAATCCTGCCCCAACCCAACTACCTCTGTTGGCCAGGCACCATTCCCCAAAGCTTCACAGTTTTCCAAGTCATGCCCAGACTGGTCACCAAGCATTCAAAACAGAGTCTGTGGGGGACCCTACAGGCTAAAACACTATAGCAGTTTCTGTGCAGGGTGTACACAGCTATATGACATTAATTTGCATTGGGTCAGTTTTAAGTTAAAATCAGAGTGAGGCTTGACATTATGGCCACCACACACCAACACCAAAGCATTCTTATGGATGCCTTAGTGCTGGTGGAGGTGAAGAAGCTAAGTATCTGAAATTGTCAGCAGGGCTATTATTTTAAGGGCAAGGTTTGCAAGTATTGTTTGCTTATAGAGGGGACTATAATGTTCATAACAACCACTTATCCAGCTCAGCCACATACCAGGCACTGTGCCAAGACTGGTCATTTCCAGTTCTTGGAAATGTGGTATCATGTCCCATTTTATAGACAGATGAAATCACACCAAAGGAATCAAATTCTTAATTCTCCCTTTTCTATTACCCCACTGCCTCCCTTGGAAGACCACTGAGGATTAATGGAAGTTTTACACGAGAATGGAAACGATGGAGTAATGCAAGTTATTATCTGAATTTAGGTGTTCCTCAGGAAAGAGGAGCTCAGATCTTGGAGTTCCCACTGTTTGACACTGAAGCAACCTTGAACTGGAATAGGAAACTGGAAATTACACAGTGGGCTGGTGTGCTCAGGTTGAGGCTAGTGTTCCACGGATCTGCAGATAGATCCCTGTGTGTTTATCTCTGTTGCTCACTGAGACTCAAATACTGAAGTTCCTTATCCTAAGACTCAGGTTTATCATCTTACCTCTCTTTTCTTTTAAAAGGTCTGTGATTGGGGGATTGAGGAACTAGAGCATAAAGCCTTTCCCTCCTCCATTCGGTACTGTGTACTTATGGGAGAAGGTTGTGTTTACATACATTCCTCTGCCGACTTGGCTCAACCTTTACTTGCAAAGTTTGTACATATAATAGGATTTAGAAACTGTTTAAGACTATTTACTCAGATTTAAAGTGAAAATGATATTTGTATTCCACCTTGAGGTAGTTTATATTCTTCCCAAGTCAAGCCTCATAGAATAATACATTTGCTGCCCTTACAGTATGAAATGTGACACAGGTCTTGGAAGTCACATGGAAAGGGAGATCTAGGACATACACTTTCTGCTTCAGTTACAGGACATAAAATATTATCTCCAAGGAAACTTCAGCCCAAAGAACTGTGATACAGAATTTTCTAGTAGAATTTCGAAGCACTGCTCTTTTGCAATGTAGAACGTCACTTTTCTGTTTGGACATAAGTGTCTCAACATAGAATAGAAGCTGGGGGCTAGGGAGATTTCACTACAGGTAAAGGCACATGTCAAACTTGTCGACTTGAGTTAGATCTCTGGAACCCGTGTGGTAGAAAGGAGAGATCTTGTGCCTGATCTCTACATGCACTATGGCTTAAGTGCACAGGTACACACACACACACACACACACACACACACACACCATGGTAATAATAAAGATAAATAAAGTGAATGAGATTATTCTATAAATATTGAAAGTTAACTTGTATAGTCACAAAACTCAAGTCAGCTTTCTATGATCTGTTGGCTGGGAGACTGGGTGTTTGTCCTCTGGAGCCTCTGTTGCTGCTCCTTTTCTGACCCTACCCATTCTTAGGATGCTCTTCAATGATCCAAAGAGAGTGATTTCTTTTTTCAGTTTTTCTTTCTAAGTATTTATGGATAAAATACTCGGACAGTCCAAAAAGATTTTCACCTTCAAATAAACAGAAGCTCTAAGGAGAACAGAAGTATTTGGGGTTGGTAACCTCTTGTATAACTGAAAACTTCAGTGAGTGGTCAAAGGGGAGCAAAAGCCACAGCTCTTGTGATGGTATCTGTTGGTGCTCACAGTCAAAAAGGAGTTTGGCTTTAGACGTTGGTGAAAATGTTTGCTTTGTCAAATGACATGAATGACCCTGGACAAGTTACTTATGCAAAGAGCATGCTGTTGTGTCTGTCATGTGGGGAGGCAAGCAATAGTCTTTACCTCTAAGGGTTCACTCAAGTTTTAAATGAGACTACATCTTTATAGAGCTCCCAAGAGGTCTTTTTCTTCATGAAATAGTAGGCCTATCTGACCTTCCTCCAGCTTGGAGGGCAATTTGAGAATTTAGGGTGATATGACAGTTAAGTAGGACCAATAAAAAGAAGTCCAATTGTTCAAAGGGTCAATCACTATGAAATAAATACGAATTCCCATAGTCCAACCTCTCCGTTTAACTTTTTGCAGGGGTTTGGGAAGAGAACAATTATGACGGTAGTTTTTTAATAAGGTGGGCTGGATAGATTTAGGAAAGTATAAAATTCCCTACACGGGGACAGTATAAAAAGATTGTATTAATCTCTTTGACCTCCATAAAAAAAGTGGTTACTAAAAAGGGGTTTTGTATACCTTGCAATGAAAACCCCAGTTCTGTTATTGCTTCTCACCAACCTTGCATAGACAGGAACCAGCCAGTCATTCTGCCGTAAGCCAAGTGCATCTCAAGTAGCCATTTTTAGTTCTATAGGTTGTGGTATGAGTGAAATGGTCAGCTTTCCTAAGTTTGTATTCTAATCAGTTCAATGGGATTAAAAAGTGTTCAGACTTGATGTTTTTTTTCTAAGCATGACATATGCACTTTCTTAAGATTAATGAAAACTTATCAGCAGTTAAGTTTCTGATCCCTTCAGAAAGTGGAAAAGCTTGTGGACAGTTCAGCAAAATGATACAAGGACAATGATTATGGCTTTCCGAGGTTCCCCATGGGACTTATAATAACAGCATTTCAGGATTTAGCAGCAAAAGTAGTATTTGGTTCATCTCTCAGAAAGAGTCATTAGAATGACTTCTCTCTCTGCAGAAGGCTGTGGCCTGATGAGATTGAATTGTAAAAAAGAAAATGTTGATCTTTCCTCTGAGCCCAGCAGACACAGCTAGGGACACCCCAGGACTTTAAGATCGCATTGGGGTTACGCGTGAGTGCAGAGGTGGTTTTGGGAGCAGCAGGTCAGCAGTTCCTCCCAGGGGCAGGAACTGAGAACTCCGCCCCACCGGAGGCTGGGCCTCTCCCAGCCAGAACACCCGCGCTGCCGCGCCATCTTTCCTCTGAGCCCAGCGGGCACAGCTAGGGACACCCCAGGACTTTAAGATCGCATTGGGGTTACGCGTGAGTGCAGAGGTGGTTTTGGGAGCAGCAGGTCAGCAGTTCCTCCCACGGGCAGGAACTGAGAACTCCGCCCCACCGGAGGCTGGGC